>PVIC010009259.1:0-46152 GCA_004025085.1 Thryonomys swinderianus | reverse complement strand
TCAGCTGAATGCCAAGTAAAACCTCAGAGAGACAGTAGGGGTCTTGGTGTGTAGTTCTTTAGTCCCATGAGCCTGTATGTGTGCACTGAAGGCTGATACCTTGGGGGATTTAGAAATGCATTATCCTTGCCAATTTCATTTATTGGCTTAGCAGGAATACACTTTACCTAGCCATGACAATTATTAGCCTAGAAAAAAACCCAGCCGTATAAATCCTCATATTCCTAAATGTTAGAATAAATAATGCTCATGTCTTGAAATTAATAGCATGACATGAAAGGAGTGACATGCAGAAAGCATTAGCAATATGTGGCAGTTATGATTAGTATATACTTTCCATCAGACCTTGCGCTGAATTAATCCCAAGGTTTTTTTTTTTGAGACAGGGTCTCACTTTGTAGTTCAGGCTAGCCCTGAGCTCACTATGTAGCCCAGGCAAGCCTCGAAGTCAGCAATTGTCCTGTCTCTGCCTCCCGAGTGCTGGGATTACAGGTGTGAGCCACCATGCCCTGCACTGTGGTATGTGGTATTAATGGCTGGTGGGCGTGAGTCACCACGCCCAGCATTGCTGTATGTGGTTACTGGGATTGAACTCAGGACCTTGTGCTTGCGATGCAGGCGCCAGAACCACTGAGCTAAATCTCTGGCCCCCAGGCGGTTTTTAACATTAATTAGTCATATCAGTTGAAGGCATACACCCTATAAATCTCTTACTAATTTTCAATTTTGTTATGAAGTTTTGTTTAATTGTATGTAACAAATATTTTTATATGTTTTTATGTTTAACATATTCTGTTTGTTAGTAGTTGGAACTATCTTAAATCTAATAATGCACCCCCACACAAAGTTAACACTTATTCATAAAAGTAATTCTAGGTACGTATCATATATAATCTGATTATGTCTTTAAGAAGAATATGTGAATATAGTATCTCTTACAGATAATTCAAAATGTTTAATTTCCTCACTTTTTAAAAATTGAATTCTTTATTGGTGCATTTTATATACAGCTCACAATCACACTCAACATTGGGGAATTTGTGCCAGTATATGATGCAAGTTAATTCTCATTTTTACCCAAATCCCCACATTTTTAAAGGAATTTCATCTTTTAAAATTTTTGTTGTAAATGAAAAGCTAGGAGTATGTACTATATATATACCATAGTGGTACCTTTGACGCAGGAGAGTTAAGGCCTAACTCCCCACCTGAAATGCGAGTTCGTGTTCTCTAAAAATCGAAGAATGAATTTTAGGAACAACGGAGGTTTGAGTAGGAAAATTTTATTGAGAGAGAAAGCTTCTGCCTTAAGAGAGACAGAAGGGGGGCCCAGAAAGTGGGTAACCCAGGATTGCTTTCTTTTCGGGGTTTTTATGGACCAAAATCACGAGGTGGGTTCAAAAGTGGGGGCCACCAATGAGATTTTTAAAAAGGTATATAGGTATATTATAACAATCAAACAGGAATTTTGACTCTAACTCTTTTCTGGGGAGGTGGGTTAAGGTATCAGCCTTTTACCCCAGGAGGTTGGAGCCTTCTTTAGAATATCTTGATGGCTCCTTGTTTGGAATTTCAATGAGCCATTTATCTTATGTGGGTGGGGTAGCTTTTCTCTGGCTGCAGTAACCTCCAAGTTGGTTTTTTGGTTTTCTTTTAAGGGCCAGTCCTATCTATCTGCCTACATATGTCTAGCTGGCTTTTCTACCTATAATACCTTGGTTCACAAACTCAGTTCAAACTCAAAGAAGATGAACACCAAATTAAATTTCCTTACGAAGTCAATACTGAGCCTGACCATTGAATTTGAATCAGTTCTTGTCCAACCAGGTTTGTGACCAGAATCATGAAATCAAGTTTATGAACTGAGGTACTACTATAATTCCAAGATACAGGTTACTCTATGCTTCTTTAACAAACTTTTGATAATTTTTATCCATGTTATTATTGGTAAAAGTATTATAAAAGTAGTGTTGGTCTACAGGCTACAATATCTTTTTCTTTTTGTTTTTCTTTTTCATACAGAGTCTTGCTCTGTAGTTCAAGCTGGCCTTGAATGTGTGGTGCTCCTCCTGCCTCGATCTCCTGCAGGCATGTACCACCACACCAACTAGGACTTTCTTTTTTTTTTTTTTTTTTTTGGAGACAGGGTCTCGCTTTGTAGTTCAGGCTGGCCCTGAGCTCACTATGTAGCCCAGGCAAGCCTCCGCGAACTCAGCAATCCCCATGTCTCTGCCTCCCGAGTGCTGGGATGACAGGCGTGAGCCACCACGCCCGGCATTGTGGTATGGCGTTGATTGCTGGTGGGCATGAGTCTCCACGCCCAGCATTATATGTGGTTTCCGGGGATCGAACTCAGGACCTTGTGCTTGCGAGACAGGCGCCAGAACCACTGAGCTAACCCTCCGGCCCTAGGACTTTCTTTTGAATATTATAGTGTATTGTATTCTTGGAGAAACTGTGAGCTCATGCAGTTTTAGAATTTTGACTCCCCTGTGGGAGGATTTTTGGATACATAGGTCAAATAAGCTGTTAGATCTATCCTAGTGTGGATGTGAGTCTTCCAGTTTCCAGAAACTTTCTAGTTTCTGTAACTTGGGGGTATAGCAAACCATTATTATTATTTAAATTTTTAATTTAATTTTGAAATTTGAACCCTTAAGTTAATGAATGTAGGAAACTTATACTTCTGAAATTATCTTCATTTAGTTAAGCTATATTTTAGTGGTTTTACTTTCAGTTTTAGTCACTTGGTTTTCCTGTATTCAAGTAAATTTGAGGTATTTGTTATCTCTATTACATGGACAAGCATATAAATGTTACTACAGATTTAAAGTTTTATCTTAAATGTTCAAGAAGATTTTAGAGTAGGATGGTGGTTAGCAGAGGCTCAGCAAGGTAAGGAGAGGAAAGTGTGGGGACAGGTTGATTAATGGATGCTAAGGTACAGTTACATAGGAGAAAGAAATCTGGTGTTGGAGGGTTAGCTCAGTGGTTCCGGCGCCTGCCTCGCAAACGCAAGGCCCTGAGTTTGATCCCTGGTAACCACATATAATGCTGGGCGTGGAGACACGCCCACCAACAGTCAACACTGCATACCACAATGCCGGACGAGGCAGAGACAAGAGGATTGCTGAGTTCGTGGCGGCTTGCCCGGGCACCATAGTGAGCTCAGGGCCAGCCTGAACTACAAAGCGAGACCCTGTCTCAAAAAGCAAAAAAAAAAAAAAAAAAAAGCTGGTGTCTGTTTCACAAGAGGATGTCCATAGATAATGAGGATGTCCATAGATAATGATGATGTACTGTGTTTTATTTAAACCTGGAAGAAAGAATTGTGAGTGTTTTCCCCAGAAAGACATGATAAACATTTGGCCAGATAAATATGTTTACCCTGACTTGAACATTATACAGTATATACATATTTTGAAACATATGTCATACTCAAATAAAAGGCCCAATTTTTTTTTTTTTTTAATTTGAGACAGGGTCTCACTTTGTAGTTCAGGCTGGCTCTGAGCTCACTATGTAGCCTAGGCAAGCCTCGAACTCAGCAATCCTCCTGTCTCTGCCTCGGGAGTGCTGGGATTACAGGCATGAGCCACCACGCCCAGCACTGTGGTATGTGGTACTGATTGCTGTTGGGCGTGAGTCTCCACACCCAGCATTGTATGTGGTTACCGGGATCGAACTCAGGACCTTGTGCTTGCGAGACAGGCGCCGGAACCACTGAGCTAACCCTCCGGCCCAATAGGCCCAATTTTTATGTACCAGTTGAAAGAGAAAGAATGTTATCTACTACATTAACAAAATTGAAAACAAGGTTTATTTTAAAAAAACATGCTGAGTTTGATCCCCAGTACCACAAAACAAACAATCAAAAAACATGTACAGAGCTTCAATTTATAAAAATATTATTTTTAAGTCAGCATAATTTTTTTTTTAAAGGAGATCAAAAGGCAGATTGTTAAAAGAAAACCTTTCACTACACCATGCTGAAACCAAATGGCTAGGCCTAAAGCTTTTATATACTCTTTCTTATTTTCCATGCTTCTCTTAAAGCTGAAATGATTATGTCATTTGCATTAACTACCTTGTGATGTCTTGTAGCTTTTAAAACTATGTATGTCAGCTAACCTTAGTTTTTCATTTAGCAGCAATGTTTTAAACCCTGTCTGTGTTAACTAAAATGCTTTCCAGTTTCCCATAATGTTCATGAAAGATCCAAGACCTTGGTGGCTCACGCCTGTAATCCCAGCACTCGGGAGGCAGAGACAGGAGGATTGCTGAGTTCGAAGCTTGCCTGGGCTCCATAGTGAGCTCAGAGCCAGCCTGAACTACAAAGCGAAAGATCCAAGACCTAATACTGTCTATATCAGGAAGTATTAGTATTCAATTTGAACTGTAGTTTTGTAGTGTAAGTAATTAAAACACATTTTACTTACACTAAATGTAATTTAGCTTAATATTTTAAACAGTGTTACTGCAGCTAATTCTGTCTTGAAACATTTAAGTCTCACAAAACTAGTGGTATAAAAAAAACTTTGAAGGAAAATATCAAATAATCAGTGTTTAACAGAAAGTGATTTTCCCATGAAGAGTGATTATGTCTTAAAGGAATATTGTTGCAAGGTCAGTTGAGAAGAATTGATGCTGAGTGACTCTTGAAGATGTAGGTAGAAATAACTGTCATGGCATCAGATTTAAAAGGAAAAGCAATATAATTTCTAGGTAATTTTTAAAGATATGGTATGTACAAACACATATGCTAAAGACGTGTGCAAATTTTTAATCATTCTCCCATGTCTGTTGTACACATTTCTTGGAGAACCACTGCAGGAAAATCTGTATCATGCCAAAAATCTTTTCCTAATTAAGTACTGTAAAGGCAATTTTGATCACATGAATCCCATAGCTTTAGTTTCCCTGAAGGCTGCCTTCTCAATTAAGAGGAGTTGGAAATACTTCTGAATTACCTTCCGTAGAATTTTTAACATAGGAGTTGTGCTCTTACAAGTTTGTGCCCTCATTGGACATGGATTTCTCAGTAGCTGCACACCATGGGAGAATTGTTTTCTTTGATGAAATTTTTGTACCACTTGGAAGCTGTTTTATCTTGTCATTTGGCCAGAGAGAGGGGTGTCTTCTGAACGGAGTTGTGAAATGCATCAAGTGTAGTTTTGTGCTCTTTCCCAGAATCTTCAACAACCTCTTTTGAAGAGTGGCTGACCTTGGGGCTGTTCTCAGTAGTTCAGGCCGCCCTTGCATCATTGCTCTCTGGTTCCCTGCATGAATATTGCATATTTATGCCATGAGAAGCTCATTCTTGGAAGATGTCTGCCAGTGAGACCCTCTTGGTGAGACGGATCCCTTTGGCTTTTGGCAGCTTTACTTTGAAATTGCTACATCATTTCTTCTTCCTCAGTTAACCATGTGTCTCAAGCCATGTCTCAATTTTCCACTTCCCAATTTGACGTGGGTGCTTTTAATATATTCACAGGGGTCCTCACTGGTATGTCTTGTTGCCGGGCATATTGAACCACTGGTAGTACATGTGTGACCGTCCCATTTGTACCAACAGTAGCACAAGTTCCTCAGTAGGACAGTCATGCACATGCCCCCAATGGGTCAGGCTGGCAGTAGCATGTGCTGTGCCTCCTTACCTTCTGGATTTCCCTCTTGAGGAAGGAGTTTTACTTACTTACCTCACCTCTGCTCGTTTCATACTTTCAAAGATTCAGTTGTCTTCATTTTACTGCAGTGTGCTCTATAAATGACTAATACAGACCTCCTGGTCCACATGGTACCCTTATTGTTTTTATTTCAGGACATTTTCCTCATCTTTTCAAGTTCCTATCAGTGTTTCTACCAAAAGCGTACTCTTTGTCGTCATGTACAGTTACAGAGGCGACAGGCTCACTAACCAGTGCGTAGAGTTCAGAGGCACTGTGAGCCTTTCCCAAGAGTCATCTGGCACCAGTGCCCCCCTGTGAACAGGCCTCTGTGGGGGGGACGACAGCCTTGACGCTGAGCTAGGTCACCAGAGGCGGTGGGCCCCGAGTCCCCTGCAGACCCTGCAGCTTCCCCAGCCTCCGTGGGGGTGTCTCCCTTTCTTGGAATACATCTGAGAAAAGTGTTCTCTTTTGGAAATAAATTAAGCTTTAAAAATTCCTAATTATGGGCTGGAGGGTTAGCTCAGTGGTTCCGGAGCCTGCCTCGCAAGCGCAAGGTCCTGAGTTCGATCCCCGGTGACCACATATAATGCTGGGTGTGGAGACACGCCCACCAACAATCAATGCCGCATACCACAATGCCGGACGTGGTGGCTCACGCCTGTCATCCCAGCACTTGGGAGGCAGAGACAGGAGGATTGCTGAGTTCGCGGTGGCTTGCCTGGGCACCATAGTGAGCTCAGGGCCAGCCTGAACTACAAAACAAGACCCTGTCTCAAAAAAGCAAAAAAAAAAAAAAAAATTCCTAATTATCATGTGTTTAGGGGGAAGTTGCTTTGCCTCCCGAATTGGTATCTGAACCCAAAGGTCAGCACGGTTGTTTACCAGCTGGGACCTTGCGGAGTGAGTTAATCACTCTGGACTCCAGTTTCCGCAACTGTGAAATGAGGATGGTACCGTGGTCTCTGAGACGTTTAGATCTGTTTCTTCACTTAGGTTCAGCAGCAGCGCAGTGCTGGGCACAGAAGAGGTGCCCACCTGATAGCAGATGCCTCTGTACATTATTCAGTTTCCAGAACACACAGTGTTTAGTCTCATTGCAGGATCCAGAGCCTGGAGAAAACAAGCTATTCCTGCAGTACGGGTGAAGAACTAATCAAGTAGGAGCAACTTAGCATTATTCATCCATTAACCCACAGTGGCTTATTATTTATTTTGGAAACATGTCATGACTATTTTAATGTATATATTGATAATTATGTAATTTAATCATAATTTATAATTTACAACTTTATGCTTCCCAAAATTACCGTTTTATTTACCTATTCATTTTTTGCTAAGTTTGTCTCCTTAATGCTGGGTGTATTTTTTTTTTTTTAGTGTAGTACTTTAAAGAATATGAAGTGTAGGTAAGTAGCATAATTTATAGTAGTTGAATTTTGAGATAAACTATAGAAACATCATAATATGAGGTTAATACATTTGCTACTATTCTATTCTACTTTTTTTTCCTGAAATCTGTTTCCTCGGCTTCACTGGCCATCTCTTGCATTTAGTGAATGAGCACCAGTGGTTTTCGTTGACACAGCTCATCTTGGAGTTTAAAACAGGCTTTTCTCATGTAATACTGCTTCCTGCTTGACAGGGGCCTAAACTGAGTAAGCTCGGTTAATCAGATCAATTCTTACAAGTTGGGTGTAACAAATTCCATGAAAAAGCCCCATAGATCAGTCCAATTTAGGTTTGCTTTCTAGAACCCGTTAGACCAGATTTAGGTCTTGTGACATTAATTAGCTGTCAGTAGGCAAGTCATTTATTATCTTTATTCTTTGTTTACCCATCTGTAACATGGAATAACAGTATTTCCTAACTTATCAGGTGGTTGTAAAGATTGAATTAGATAATATGAGGTATGATAAAATGTGATGTGTGTATTGCAGTGAATGTTATATAGTCATGAAGCTCTTTCAAAATACCCCTCCTTCCAGTGCATATATCCATCCTTCTTTCCACTTCTGAAGCAGTTCTATCATCTTGAAGTTATCTTTGTGAATGTCTACTTCCTCCATGGTGGCTATTTTGGTGTCCTGAATTGATTCAAGGTACTTATCTTTCATGGTCATTGTGTCTTTGGGCAAGAGCTAGAAGTCAGTTCTAGATTGAATGACTAAGATGGATGGGTACAAAATATTTTTAAGAGCGTAGGTTTTTATTGGATGGACTTAACCATAGAATTAACTATATTTTTTGATCACACCTTGTAACGACATTCATAAAGGAAGACTTTGAACACTACTTCAGAGAGGGGGAAGAATGCTGGGGTCAATGTGTTTGAAGCCTGGGAGAGCATTGTGGTGGGAATTAATGGCAATGTGTCTTTTACTCTGTTTTTAATTTAAACATTCACCATATATTTCAGTCCCATCTTGTATATCGAAGGTGTACAGTTAATACTTCTCAATATATTAGAAAACTGTAGAGAAATATGTATTCAAACCACACAGATTTTAGATTGCAAGTACTAGTTTATTTTTGTGTAGTTTGTCTGTGTGTCATTGTGCTCATATTCATGTTGAAACCTGAAAGAGGTAATATACATTGAGGTATTAGTTAATTAACATTAACATACATTTCTGTTTGCATGTATATCTAGTATTAGTTTAGAAGCAGCCAAATCCAATTTGGTCTGATAGGTCAGAATAAAATGCGTACAAAAATCACATTATTATGAATAAGCTGCTTTAAAGTAGGAGAGAAAATGTAGCGTTAATTCTCATGCAAAATCTAGGTACATCATAATTACAAAGAGTAGTAAAAATCCTGAATTGTACAGTCAATTTCCTCACAACAGGAAGTAGCCTAGCTATTAACAAATATCTGTCAGAACCAGTAAGACAAGCAAGAGAACCACAGATATAAAGTTTATAAATTATAAAATTGAAAAGAGAATGTCCAATAATGTTTGATATTCTTTACACATTTTTATATTATACTGATTGATTCAGCTCAATAAACTTTCCAAAATCATGTCAATGATACGGTCCTCAAATATATATTCCCATCCATAGGAACTTGTTTTGGGGATTCTACTGGTTCTCTCTGATTTTTATCACATCATGCCTTTTTTTTTTGTTTGTTTGTTTTGTTTTTGTTTTTTTTGTGGTACCAGGGATTGAACTCAGGCCCTTGTGCGTCCAAGGTTGGTGCGGTACCACTTGAGCTAAATCCCCAGCATTTTTTTTTTTTTTTTTTTGTGAAGCTCTGAACTCTGTATATACCTAAGGGTGACCAAATGCAAAGGTTCTGTCTCCTACTCTTTTGCTCTGTACTATAGCATTCAGGAAACTTTATTTTGTGTAACTGCTAATGTGCCAGGCACTGTGACCAACTTCGGGGCTGTATGATGGAATTCATTTTCAGTAAGCCTGCTAGTGGGCAGGTCAGAAAAAGTTGAGTTGTCAGGAAAAATACTGTATCATTACAAACAAAAGAGAGTTTATTTTATTAGATTTGCAAGTAGTTGAAGGATGCTTGAATATCACTGACTCTGTTTCAGTTCATGATCTGTAAAGCTAGTTTAGCATGGTGACAAATGGTCTATTTCCCCACATTTTCCACTGGCCCCCATCTGAGCTCTTAGCTCAGTCTCCTTGGGGTGCTTTTCTCTCCACTTACCCAAGTGTTTTTGGCAAGAGGATCCACCTGGAAGCACCTTATGATTTGTACCTTTTAGATAACTGTATATCCGTTTCTTCTCCAGTTAGTGTAGTACTGTTGAAATCTGTGTCTTACTTATCTCACAGTCTCATATTTGATTGGTTAGTTGTCCTCAGGGGTTGAATGCATCATAAAATCTAGGCTGTTTGCTTCTTTGGGGCGGTACTAGTGGAACTGAACAGATTAAATGTGAAGTAAAAGCAAGGCGTTTCTGTTCTAACTTTGAAAATGAATTAGAAAGGCGATATAAGGAAATACAACTCTGAGCAAAAATCAGAGGATGCAGCTAGTTGGCGCAGTTAGTTAAACAAGGGGAATGTACAAATGCACAGTGTATTTTTTTTTTTTTTTGAGACAGGGTCCCACTTTTGTAGTTCAGGCTGGCTCTGAGCTCACTATGTAGCCTAGGCAAGCCTCGAACTCAGCTATCCGTCTGCCTCTGCCTCCCGAGTGCTGAGATTACAGGTGTGAGCCACCACGCCCGGCTACACAGTGTATTTTATGCTGTTTAAAATGTTCTTCTTGATCCCACCTTTTCAGGGGTCGGCAGCTATGGTGTGCTTACTTGTAACACATACAAAGTTGTTCATTTCACACATGTTGTCTAAATATGTGCATGTAGGTTCTGCTTTAGCTACTGATCTAATAAAAGCCTCTTGTGAATGCTTATCACCTTGTAAAGTAGTTACCAGAGCTATAGTAAAATTTGCTTGCAAGTGAAAAGGTTTTGACTTTTCAAGAAAGAGAATAAAAAACATATGAGACAAATAGCAGTAACCAAAATTATCTGCTGTTGAAAGTGGCAGAATGCCAACTGAGTGTCCTGCCCCTAAATTATTTTATACCTTAATCTCAACTCACTAAAAAATTTACCTTGTTTAAAGAATTTCAATCACAACTTTAAAGTGTCTCACATGTTGTATCAACAGTTCCTCTCCTTATTGCTATTTGTCAGATATTAAGGTCCTGGAGATCTAGCAGAACTTAAAAAGTATTGTAGTCCTATTAAATGGAGTGTGTGTGTGTGTGTGTGTGTGTGTGTGTATCTGTAAATTGTTACTGAGAGATATTAGCCATGTTTACTTTAGATACTTTATATATTTACTAGAAACAATGTTAAGTAGGCAAAATGGGCTTTAAGTGGATGGTGGGAAATAGTAATGAGGCACTTTAATTAGCCAATAGGCCACGGGAACTTATGCTAAATAACAGAGTGGGAAGAACTGATAAATCTTAGTGCTGTTCTGGACCTGCCTCAGGAGAACAGATCACTTTATACAGTACTACTTTGATACTTTTCCCAGGGCAAGAAAAACTCTAGCCATGCTTTTTGATCAGTACTGGTGGTTTTTGGAAGCTGTTACCTTTTAAAAAATTACTCAGTTTTTTTCCTTTATAATTATTAAAATGCTTAAAACCAAAGTCTTCTGGATGACCTAATTCTATATAATTTTATTTCATCTCTATTGTTTTTCTACCACTCTATTTGTTGAACACTTTTTGTTTTATAGCATGTTTGTTAATGTTACTTTTTTGATCCTTTAAGAAATTCTTAGAACAGAGCAGAATGGACATTTCCCTCCTTGTTTATGGGTAAGGAAAAAAATCAAAGTTCAGAAAATAAGCAGCCAAGGTCAGAGAGTGGTAAAACGGTAAATGGTGTCTTTCCATGGTAGTGCTGGAGAGCTGCAAATCTTGTTATTGTGACAGTTGGCGAGTTTGATACATATTTTTGCCAAGAAATCGTTCATCTCTTAGCCAGTCAAAGCTGCCAGAAGGACTGCCAGAGTAGTAACTCAAGACAGAACAGCAATGGAGGCTTTTGACCCTTTTCATGTCTAGAACTGAGCCCACTGGGTCAGGGTTTCATGGAATTAGACTTTTTCATTGTTGCTGGTGCTGTGCCCTGTTTTTCTTTAACAAGGAAAACTTGACTGCCGTCATTTTCAGTATAACAAATAGTGTCCCTTAAAACTTTTTGCTTTTTTTTGAAGTACTATGTAGAAGTTAAATCTAAACCATTAAATTTTTAGAGAGCATGCTGCTTCTGTGTTGAAAATAGGAAAACAAGGTACAATCAACTAATACAGCATTATATGTTTTATGTATCTTTATATGCTTATTTTATAGTTATGTTTTAATTTTACTTATGATTTGTTATATATTTATGCTGTAGTTATATGACTTTATAACAATGTCTTAAACCAGTTTCTATTTTATACAGGAGAGCATGTTATAAATTTGTAAAACAAAGTTTATAGAAATATAAGTTTAATGTTATTTGAAATTGGTTTGACTACAGAACCAGGTCACAGCTTCCAGAATTTGAACATAGATTAATCAGTTTTATTCTTAGAGCTACTTTGTAATTTAGGGGGAGCGTAGATGAGGTGGGAGTTATCTTGTGTTGGGTTTACAGTCACAGCAAGGTGATCAACATTTTGCCACATTAATAATGTAACCACAATGACTATTCGCCATTTATTAAATTCTATGAATTAGCTATTACTTTTTCATACCTATCAAAATGCTATGTATCACATTGTTCTTTTGGGGATAGTAGTATATAGTATTATGTATACATAAACTTTTAAAAAGCAAGTATCTGGGGAAGGGAATGTAACACTTTTTCAGAATACTCTGGGATTTTGTTCTGTCATCATGGAATTAAGTATGGTCATCAGAAAGCACAGCAACTGCCAAACTTGCCATTTACCTAAAGCTACTTTTTATTCTCTTTTAACAAGTTCTCTCACTTTGTAGTTCAAGCTGGCTCTGAGCTCACTGTGTTGCCCAGGCAAGCCTCAAACTCACAGTAATCCTCCTGCCTCTGCCACCTGAGTGCAAAAATTACAGGTGTGAGCCACCATGCCTGGCACTGTGGTATGTGGTACTGATTGCTGGTGGGAGTCAGTTACCACACCTGGTATTGTTGTATGTGGTTACCGGGCATTGAACCAAGGACCCTGTGCTTGCTGGGTGGGCACTGGAACCACTGAGCTAAATCTCCCACCCTGCATTGATTTCTATACCATATTTGCTTCATTTTAGTTTTCTTTTTCTCAACAATAACCCTCGGTAGATTTTTTTTTTTTTATAAGTTCTATCCTACAGTCTTTCCAAACTTGGTGATAGAATCCTGCAAGAAAAATTGTTTGGGATTTCAAAACCAATTTATTAGTTACTTATTTTTAGGGTTAAAATAACAACTGCAATTTCACAATAATTTTATAACTAAATTATTTTATGTTTCTGACACTTTTTCCTTGAAGGACTTTTTTCTTGGCTTTTGTCACCTCACTTAAGTGATACAGTATGGTTTAATTACTTTCCAGCAGGGCACACTCTTAAGCCAACATTCCAAGTTAAAGTCATGTGTCTTCTTTGGGTTTGAACTGTTTTCACCTAATCCATGGAAAAATATCTGATAGACATTAGTTAATGCACTTTCCTGGAATGGGAGTGTATAAGCATTTTTTCAAACCTTATGGAATATTTAGTAATTTTGGCCTCTAATACTTAATTTTATAGCATTCTCAGTACTCCTTCCAGAAAAGTGAGAAATTATGTGAATTCCTTGGCATGCTCAGGAAGGCAACTCATAAATCTTTAGTTTTGTATTTTTCTAAACTAAAACTGGGTGTTGATATTTGCTGTGAACTAATATGTAGACATGATAAAAAATTTACAAAGTAATACACATTGAAATCTGTGAAAGTTGGTATAAAAGGTGGTATAAACTGAACGTCTAATACAGAAAACATGTAAGATGAGATTATTCTTTCTTATAGCTTTTCTAAGTTCTGTAACATTTTTAGTAATGTAAGCACTAATGAAAAATCAGTGTGTCACATTTGCAATCATAAATACCTATGAAGGATCTCTTTCACCAGTATTTTTCAAATTTAGTCCAGGACAAGGTCAGACATTGGTTATGTTTAATAGCCAGCCTGCCTGCCTGCCAGCCTGCCTGCTGCAATCCCTCTCTTCTTTCCTCCCTCCTGTTTTTCCTTTCTGGCAGCTTCAGAGATTGATCGAAGGGTCTGTACACTGAGCTACCACCTCAAACTTTTTTACTTTTGGTATTTTGTTTTATGTCTTTTAGCCCAAGTCTTACTGAGTCACTAAGTTGCCAGGCTGAGCTCAAATCTGTAACCCTCCTGCCTTGATCTCTCCGGGTGGTAGGATTACAAGCATGTTGCCACCATATGTGACTATGTTTGACAGTCCTAACAAAGGTGACTAGGGAAGATCCGTTTTCTTAATTGTACTGTTAGAAGGGTGAGGGGCAGTGGTCTATAACATATATTTTAATATTAATAGAATAGAATGGTTAATTACTGTTAAGTAACTGCTATTTATTGAATATCTGCTAAAAGCCAGACCATATGCTAGCCTTTTATGTATGTTTTATATAATTTTAGGAGTTAAGAAATTCAGATACTATAGTAAGTAATTTGCCCAGATCTGTAGAAAAGGTTCCAAGAAATTTAATGTTCTACCTGAAACTGGCTGACTAGGAACCCATTCACACATATCAGACTCCCTCAAATGACTCCTTCTCAGATTCTATGATTTCCTCACAACTGGAGATGCGTATTATATTGATGATATATACACATTTACTTGACTTTGGAATATGTATTTGTGGGGCTGGGGATTTAGCTCAAGTGGTACCATGCCTTGGAAGCACAAGGGCCTGTATTTGATCCTGGTACCACAAAAAAAAGAAAGAAAGCAGGAAGGAAAGAGAGAGAGAGAGAGAGAGAGAGAGAGAGAGAGAGAGGTATTTGTGTTTTAAATGTGAATGAATTGTCTTTAGCAGTTTAGATACCACTGGGTGGAAAAGAGTAAAATTCCATTCTGATTCTTAAGAATGCCCATTTTCTTTCTTATAACTTCTCTGATTCTTATTTGCATTTCATGTGTATAAATGTTTTTTCCTGTAGTTAACACCTAAGTATGCAGTTCTATTGTGTGTCAGACCCTGCTGTAAGTATTTACAAATGTGCATTACTGTTATCTTCAGAGAATCTCTTTGACATGGACATTATTTTACCCTCATTTTGCAGATTAGGTAACTGACACAGAGAGGTTAAATGACTTGCTTAAGATTCTACAGCCAAAAAGTAGTTAAATAGTAAATTGATTATTTTGGTGTAGAGATTTCTTTTGGGGGGGCTGTACTGGAACTTGAACTCAGGGCCTTGTACATGCTACCACTGGAAAACACCCTGAGTCCTAGAGTTCATGGTGTTTTTCTTTTTTTTGAGACAGGGTCTTGCTTTGTAGTTCAGGCTGGCCCTGAGCTCACTGTGTAGCCCAGGGAAGCCTTGAACTCAGCAGTCCTCCTGCCTCTGAGGCCTCCCGAGTGCTGGGATTACAGGCATGAGCCACCACACCCAGCTAGAGTCCATGTTGTTAACAGCCTATATTTTTACAGTTTTACAGAATTTGATAAAACAGTAATTGTTCTAATCCTATTTCTGGATTTAAAATTATGAGACGGTAAATAGGGATAACATCAGTAAATGCTTAATAAGACTGAAATTGTGTTAATAACGCAATGAGCGGTAAAGAGAGCAGCTGAGAATCAGCTTTGACTATGTTGAAAGCCAGCCACACCTCTGCCTGTGTAGGTCTGCTGGGTGCTGAGCAGGCTTCCTTCTGCATGCAGACCTGGGCAGCACGGACCTGATGCCATCCCCCTTTCCTGTGACGTGCCACTGCTTGCCTTGGTTCAGTTTAGAAAGTACTGAGCTCTGCTGAGTATTTCTCTCCCCAGCTCTGTACGTTTCATGGTTGTAGTCATATGTAACCAATGACAGGTTTTTTTTTTTTTTAAAATCTGTGGAGCAAATGAAAATTTTAGAGGTTATCTTAAAATAGGTTGAGGTTTCCAAGCTTTGGACTGGCAGAGACTGGTTATATCAGTCAAAACAGCAGATTGGTGAAATGAAATTGAGGAAGTTTTTGGAGACTTAATGTTTGGTGAAGTAAGGTTTCAATTTATGTGGATCTCAGTTTTGGTAAGAACTGAGTGACAGCAGTTCTGACTCTGCAGTGCAGGAGTCAGGAAAGTAAAGGTGAGTGTGCAGTGCCCCTTCCTGTAGGTGCTGTTCAGCTGTTAGGTGCTTTCCTAAACATACATTTTCAAAGTATATTTCTGTAACATAATTAAAAGTACCAATTATACATTAATTATCCATAATTATACATTTGAATTTTACATTAGGGAAACTAATGTTATAAAATTGTCATTTGTCAAAATATTTGTAATAAAACATTTTAAAAATAGGTATTATGTTAATTAAAAATAGACATTGGCCAGAATAATTAATAAAAATAGGAGGGAACTTTTCTGTATAGCATATGTTATAGCATCCTTCAGCTGTTCAGAATCCCTAGTTTTTGATAATTTTCTCGTTCTAAAGACATTTTTACTTTCTCATCTAATTTTATATTTGTAATTTTGTTCTTTTTCTTTAATGGCCACATAAGCTTTAGACCTCTTACATCCTAGATCCAACCTTGTCTGTAGTTAATGGTATACATATTCCAGAAGACATTAAAATAAAGACAGCTTCCACCCTCATTTCAAAGGCTGAGAAGAAAAAAGCTTCCTTATGTGTTTTCTACAGGTGTGTATATCAGCTTTGTTCAGTAAGATGGCTGATAGTCACATGAGGTTCTAGAGCACTTGAAACATGACCGGGTACTACATTTTAAACTTCAATTTCATTAAAATTTAGTTTTTATTCATTGAAATTAAAAATACTGATTTTTCAAAAAAATGTTTAAGTATGCATAAAATAACTTGAGTATGTGAATTTACATTTTAGCTGTAGATTTTGTGAGATCCAAAGATCAGCACAGTATGTGTGTGTGTCTTAGTTACTTTTCTCATTGCTGAGACAGAAACCCAACACTTAGAGTTATGGGAGGAAGAGTTCATTCTGGCTCACAGTTTGTAGAGGTTTCAGTCTGTAATTGGCTGGCTCCAAGTCAGGGCGGCATGGCGGAGCAGCCGCACAGAGGAGAGAGACTGTATGGCCGGCAGAAGGCAGGAGGGAAGCAAAGCAATGAAGCAGTGAGGAAGCAAGGGTCAGCAGCAAGCAGAACTTGATTTCTGACCCGCGTGCCCATCCTTAGAGCAAACAGCACCCACACCCTGGGTGAGGGAGTCTTAATCCCAGCATCACACGCGCTCGATCCAGCCACCTCCAAAAGCTCCACTTATAACCAAAGTAGGCTTTGAGGAGACAGCTAGATACAGACTGTAACAGTGTGTGTGTGTGTGTGTGTGTGCATATATATACATTTTTTTCCATAAACAATCACTGTGCGTGTACTGTTTTGTATTTAGCTTTTTAACTTCACTGTGTGACTTGCACATCATTCCATAATAATTTATGATTTATCTCGTTCAATTTATTGGATGCATAGCATTCTGTTCTCTCTGTACGGTTGTTACACATCTGCTGAAATAATTTTTTTAAAAGTACAAATAACATCATGTTACTTCTGAGTTCAAAATGCCACAGTAGCTTCATATCTACCTCAAAGTTAAATCCTAAATCCTCAGAATGCACTAACAGTTTGATATATTCTGTTCTCTCAGTGGTATTCTGCTCACTTAAGGTTAGGGGAACATCTGTTTATTTGTAATGTGGGGATTAGGTACAGGTACTCTTGTTTTTAAAAATATTCAGAAATATTAGTGGTAAAGTTAAGTCTTTAAAAAATTTAAAGACCCAATTTGAAAATGGGTATCTGAAATGAACAGACACGTTTTAGAGGAATAAGTAAAAGTAGCTAAGAAACATATGAAGAAATGTTCAACATCACTAGTCATTCAAGGGATGCAGATGAAAACAACACTGAGATTCCATTTAACTTCACAAAGAATGGCTGCTATCTCAAAATTAACCAGCAACAAATGCTGGTGAGGCTTTGGGGAGAAAGGAAACCTTCTCCACTGTTGGTGGGAATGTAGACTGGGGCAGCTGCTATGGCGATCAGAGTGGAGATTCCTCAAAAGTCTTGGATTATTGATCCCACTTGACCCTGCTATTCCCCTGCTAGGTATATACATGAAAGAATTAAAAGATTCATATCACAGTGACATATGTACACCCTTGTGCATAGCAACTCAGTTTGTGATAGCTATATCTTGGAAACAATCCAGGTGCCCATCAACTGGAGACTGGATAAAGATGTGGTTTTTCTATAAAATAGAGTACTACTTTGCCATAAAGAATGATAAGTTTGAGTCATTTATATTCAAATGGACGTACCTTCAGGGTGGCATACTCATAAGTGAAATAAATAGGTCACAGATCTGTAAATATTGTATCTTTTCTCTGTTGTGAGAAACTGAAGATGTAAATAACCTCTAGAATATATGGTAGGTAATGTGAAATTGAAAATACTTAAAGGAAAATGGGGTGTAGTGGTAAGAAGGGGAAGAAAAAATATAATGGTAATTAAAAAAGGGAAATAAAGCTTATGTATATAGGGGGTGGGTGGTTATAGGGTTGGTAGGAGAATGGGAAAAAATAAGGATTAAATTGTGTCATATACTGATACAAATTCTCAAAAAAAAATCTCATTTAGTTTCTCATTTATCTGACCATCACCAGACTTTTTAAATGCATCCTGTTTTTTTCTCTTCAGTAGTACTCACTGTGGTCCTATTGACCCGATTAACCAGAGCTGAAAGACAGCACAGGCCTCACTAATCCACAGCTCTCAGAAAGGAGGAAGTGGTGTCATGGGAGAAGTGTACCATGTCGTAAGAATTTGCTGCTTCTTTACTGCTAGGTTGAGTTTCAGAACTCAGAGTCTAAATTTTTCCTTTCACATCTGGTTTGCTTCTTTTTAAATCAGTGTGCAAAAAGGAGAAAAATTTGTCTCCTCCCCGTGCCTCTCACTACAGTCCTGTCTAGCCACGCTAAGGAAACAACTTGAATTGTAGTCCAGCTCCACAGTGGTTTCTAAGCCTCTTAAGAGGGGAATTTTGCAGAAAAATGTAAGATATTTTAAAAAGTGAGTGGTAGAAAATAGGAAATTATTTTTAAATTTAAACAATGATAACTGAAAATGTGTTGGGTAAGTATATGTGTGTAGTGGCAAAGTTTTTAGATCTATTTAAATTAAAATTTAATAATGTGGAATTTTGTATTATTTGGTGATACTTACACATATGAGAGTGGGTACAAATTCACCTCTGAATAAATGCAGCAGACTAGTAGGAGAACCAGGCTGTTTTCAGTAAGTAGTGCTTATTTTGGCTTTGTGTGCTGGGATGGGAAGACCGAGGCAAGCAGGGAGGATTAAGCAGGAAGACAGGAAGGTGTCGTGGCAACCGAGAAGCAGGAAATGTTAAACTGCAGTTAGTGTGACGGCGAAACTCCCAGGATGAAGATAGTTCCTGGGAGATGGAAAGAGAGCCCTCTGTATGTGGGACCAGGCAAGTAGCAACTCCGCTTTGGAGTTACCATGGCTTTTAAATTGGGAATTGAATCACCAGATATGGGGGTTTGTGGGTTTTAGCCTGACAGAGTGACTGTAAAGAAGCTTCTTTAGTGAAGTGGAGCATTGAAGTGAGTTTGAACTGAGATTACTGCTGAAAACACTGGCAGGAAATGTAACTTCTCTCAGTCTAAATCCATCCGCCCACCCTCCGGTTGGGCCTCAGGCACGCCCTGCGTGAAGGCTGTAGCAGCAGCCCAGTCTTCCCCTTGCACTTCTTTCTGACCGTCACCATCGTGTGTGGACCGCGCCTTCAGCGTGGCTGGAGGGCACATGGCTACAGCAGCTGCAGGCTGAACCACTGTCCTGCCACAGTGTTGCACTCTGGTCTCTCACCCTGTGCCCTGCCTTCTCACTCTCCCGGGGTGTCTTTTGATAAATACTTTAAAATTAAAATGATCAGTCTTTTCCCCGCTGGTTAGCACTTTCTGGGTCTCAGGTATCATCTTTGCTTGCTCTGTTGTCAAGAAAATACTGCCGTATGCAACCTTCTAGACACGTGTACTGTTTTACTAATCACATGGAGATTTACTGTCTGCTTGGAATTCCTTTAAAGTTTGCAGATGATCCTACCGGGCAGCTAAGGTTGAAGACCTCTGCCTTTGATGATGTTAGCAGTTTCCTGAGGTTCTTAGTATTGCCATCACATGTTGGACCTGCTGACTCTAGAGGAAAGGGTCAGTTTGATGAAACTCATGTTCGTTGATACATTTTCTGGTGAATTAATAGGCTTCAGGCCTTGTATTATTTTACATGAGTTAGATTTTGCCCTTCATCATGAGATTAGTTACTTTTATGAAGAAAGGATGAAGGTGGGTGTGGTGGCAGATTCCTATAGTCCCAGTATGTACTGGAGAGGCTGAGACAGTAGGATGGCAAGTTTGAGTCCACCTGGGACATTTAATGAGACTTTACCTCAAAAAAACTATATGTATATATACACACACACATATATATATATAAAGGGCTGTATATATATGCATATATATTTTACTTTATATATATACTTTATATATATACTTTATATATATTTTTATATAGACTTTATATATAGACTTTACATATATGTATATATTATACGTATATTATATGTGTGTGTATGTGTATGTGTGTGTGTTTAAAGGGCTGAGGCTGTAGCTTAGTGGCAATAAGAATTGCCTGGAATACAGAAAAAAAGGGAAGGGAGAGAAGCCTTGCAAAAGAGAGGAGAGCAGGGAGGGAGAGATAAAAAAGAAAAAAAGGATGAGAAGGAAGAAATGTAAATGTGCTAGTGATTAGTAAAAGGAGAAAAATCCGGAGAACATATTTTTTCATAAGCAACTATCAATCACCTTCTGCATTCAAGGTGTCCTCTTGGATTATGAGATCTTGAGGGTTTCTGAGTTTCAGGCTTCTCTCTGCTCCTTTATTTTGACATCGCGGTACACCATTAGTTATCCAAGATGTGAGAAAATAAAATTATTCCAGATGGTGTTCCCTTTTCATTTTTAAGACTATTTCCCTCTAGTCTTCTCCTTTGAAAGACAAATTTCTTTTGGAATAGCTTCTGTTATTATTTGTATTCATTTTTAAATCTTGACAACCATGTGAGCATAGTACAGGTGATTTTGTAAGACAGTGATCCATAAAATCAAGCTCTTTATGTTGTATTTAAGAGGGAAAATACTTAAATTATGAAGAAAAAGATGCTTTAAACTAACTAAGCAAGTTTTTGAGGCATATATAAGGAGCTATTTTGAAGATGATAACTCAAGTACAGATATTGGCAACTCTAACTCTGTATAGAAAGGCAAATGGTGTGTGCAACCAGGGCTAGAATCCAGCTTCCCCACTTGCTAGCTGAGTGGCCTGACATTCCCTTTGCCTCTCTGAAATGAACATGATGAGACTCTCACTTTGGAGAGTTGTAATGAGGATTAAATAGAGGACTCAAAGAATGAAAATAACGCTTGAAGCTGTCATTATGGAGTCCATAGTGCATGCTCATTACATCCTCGTTATGCTGCTGGTTCTGCTGCTGCCAGTGTTCTAGAGGCTACACTAGGGCTGAGGTCCACCTAGTGTGTGTGCGCACGTGCGTGCATGCGTGTGTGTGTGTGTGTGTGTGTGTGTGTGTGTGTGTGTGTGTGGTAGATAGAAAAGGATGCTAAGATAGATATATAGAAGTTGAGGGAGGTGTCTGGGGTATTATTTATTTATTTATTTATTTATTGAGATAGGGTCTCACTTTTTAGTTCAGGCTGGCCCTGAGCTCATTGTGTAGCTCAGGCAAGCCTTGAACTCAGCAATCCTCCTGCCTGTGCCTCCCGAGTGCTGGGATTACAGGCATGAGCCACCATGCCCGGTACTGTGGTATGTGGTATTGATTGCTGGTGGGCGTGAGTCATCATGCCCAGCACTCTATGTGGTTACCGGGATCAAACTCAGGACCTTGCTCTTGTGAGGCAGGTGCTGGAACCACTGAGCTAAATCTCCGGTCCGGGGGTATGATTTATTTAAAAAAAAAATTTTTTTTTTTTTGAGACAGGGTCTCGCTTTGTAGTTCAGGCTGGCTCTGAGCTCACTATGTAGCCCAGGCAAGCCTGGAACTCAGCAATCCTCCTGTCTGTGCCTCCCGAGTGCTGGGATTACAGGCGTGAGCCACCACACCCGGCACTGTGGTATGTGGTATTAATGGCTGGTGGGCGTGAGTGTGTCTCCACGCCCAGCATTGTATGTGGTTACCGGGGATTGAACTCAGGACCTTGCGCTTGCGAGGCAGGCGCCGGAACCACTGAGCTAACCCTCCGGCCTGATTTTAAAATTTTTAAAATGTGTTGGGTTAAAACAGTTGGATTCTTGTTTCCTCGTCTTGAGAACCATGGGCCTCTTTGCTTTTGTTCTACAGCCCATTTCAGTCACCTTAAAGCATTCCATGTGCAGAATGCCCAGTAATTATTTCTCCACATTAAAGCTGAATCTTTGTAGCAAATATCTGAAAGAAAAAATGTAAGTGCTGTATCTAAAGTTTTTATCTCAAATTTTACTTAACATTACTTAAGCCTTGGAAAACTGAACCAGGTAGAACACACTGAGCATCCACCTGGCCCGCCTCCTCCTCTAGCTCTGATGTCACCAGGCGGCCCATGCGGGACAGTCATGCTAAATGATGCTAAGAACAACACAAGACCCTGAGCCTTTACATCGCTGTGACAACATGACTGGAGAACAACTTAAAGCAGCCAGGCTTTAGTTTGATGTAGTTTGATTTAGAATTCCAGAGGTTCCAGCTCATGATTGGCTTCATTACGCATCATGGCAGAAGGGTGAGACCAGGGCAACCTGCTTCCCTCACAGCGGCTGAGACAGAGAAAGAGAGACAGAGTATAGGAGAGACCGATATATTTTACACTTATTTATCTCATCTTTGCCTCCCTGTCTGTCTCTATCACCACACTATTATAGTACTACCACGGATATTTCTGCGCATTTCCTGTTTCACAGATATTCGTAGCTTTGACTTTGTTTTGTTTTTATATAGGAAATGGATGCAAGGGGCTAGGCACTTTTTATGGGCCCCAGCTTTTTCATTACTGTGAGATTAAACTTGTTTTTATTCTAGCTCAAAATTGCAATTTTTATATGGCTACTTAAATGGTGTGACTTACTCGATTTTATTATCACTGTCACTTCACAGTGCATTACTGTGCCTCATTAGTATCTGTGTAGGATATGAGTTGAACTCTTCCAAGGAAAAGTTCTGTTCTGAACATTTTTTTTTTTTTTTTTTTGTGGTACTGGCGATCAAACTCAGGCCTTTATGCATCCAAGGTAGGCGCAGTACCACTTGAGCTAAATCCCCTGGCCCATTCTGAACATTTTTAAGGACATAAATATATGCAGTATCGGAAATGTTCATTAAGTGTGCAAGGCACTAAACATTATTCTTCCAATTTTGTTTCTCTTTTCTGGAATTTCTCAAAATCTTGAATACTAATAATGTGGAATACATGTAATTGCGCACATAATCAAAGCATGTTGTCTCTGTGCTGCATGAGCTTCATCTAATGTCAGCCAGACACAGAGCTCAGTGCCTCTTGTTGGTTCCACACGTGTTCCTGTCACATCAGACATTCTGTGTCCTATTTAAACTTGAAAGAGAATTTTCAAGGTCACAGGCTCTTAGCATTTTGTTGTTCTCTTTGTCTTTCGTTTTTTACTTCTTACATAATTGTGACCCTAATGAGTAAGATATGAATAGGAAAATGTCCTAATGAAGAAAAATTACTAGGGAATCTGAAGCAATAAGACTTTAAACTTGACTGGAAGGACTTAAATAAGATTCTGGAAGGGAGGAGCCTTTAAAGTCAGGACCTTAAAGACCCAAAGGTCTATGATAATCAGACATTTTTGTGAGGCACATGGAAGAATAGTGAGGCTTTCCAGCAGAATTAAACAGCTTGAATAAATATATGGGAGAGAAAAAATAGAAGACAGTACCATATTTGGGCCACAGTACATAAGTGTCTTAAAACTTTTTGGGTAAAAGTCTCCTGTACCGTCCTCCTCCTTCTTTTTTGTACTCTCAATTGCTTCAGTATTATACTGTGGTTTCACATTGTCTGATACTCACTAGAGAGTGGCATCCATAGCCTCTCTTCTTGACTCTGCATCATTCAGTAGAGTATGATAGAGACTAGCTTGGAAGAGTCACGTAGAGAAGTCCACATAACTGCCTCTCTTCCCAGTGGAACACTCCCTCGTGGAACACAGAGCCACCATTTAAGAAGTCCAGCCAGCTTGATCCCACCCTACTATAGAGGCCATAGGTATAGACTGTCTGGTTGACAGCTTCTGGCTGAGCTCAACTTCTGGCTACTCTGCCCAGTTGAGTGGACTCATCTTGGCCCTCTAGACCTGACTGTTGTTGGGTGAATACTAGTACCCGGCTGGAACGGTCTTTCTCCACCACACAGAACAGCACTCACATCTGCCTGAATTCCTCATCCACATCCTTTAAAGTATAGCAAAAAATAGTCAAGGTGTGAGTTGAGTAGTGAGTTGTAACCATGAGATAGTTGTAGCACTAGCCAAAACCAGGTAGGGTAGCATGGATAATTGCTGATGATATTATTCAATCGTATGAAACCTCACCCCACAGTATGCTCCTGGAAATAATTTAGAACTCCTGGCAGGAAGATAAGGGAGTATTCTTGGCAGAAGAAATGACATGAATAAAGGGAGCAAGACAGACAGGAGATAAGAGAGGGAGAGGGCATATTGAGGTAGACATTAATTAGGTTTGACCAGGTTAGCACGTGTGTGGGGATAAGTTAAGGATACGGTGTGACGGACCTCAGATGTGAAGTTGAAATAATACAACATAAAGCCAATGAAGCCTTTTTTGTAAAGAGAATTTATAATGATGGAATTCCTCTATGGCAATTTTTTTCCAGGTGTTTCTTGGTTAGCTTGAAATGTGGAGAAGGTAAGGGACTGCTTTGGAAGCTATTGTAAGATATTATATGATCCTGGTTTGTAATTGCTGCAACCAGAATGAAAACTAGGAAATTGATGGAAAGCACTGCAGCAGGGGCACCCAGGGCGGTCTATGAATTTAAAAAGTACCCCTTCGTGACATTTTATTTCCTGCTATTAGGAAATTAAAATATTTATATTTTATTAGACTGAGACACTTGACTGCCACCTGCTGGAATAATTGTTAAAATATTGCATTCTCATCTGGTGTGAATGCTCTTCCCCCCAACATGGCACCGACTCGGTGTGTCATTGGTTCTGCTTGGCGTTAACTCTAACAGAAGTGGGGTGACAGCATGAGAGGTGATTACATTTGTCATCAAAGGGGAAAGGAAAAAATTCTAATCCTGGACAGTAGAAAAGCTGGTTAACATTAACAGAACGGGAGCCTATTTTTAGGGAACAGCATCATTCTGAACATAGAACTTCTGAGAAGTTTGTTGCTTTGTTTATGCATCCACACAGGGGATTTACTTTCCACATTTACTCCGTGATCATCTCTTCTAGAATCTCAGCTCTGCCCTTTGTGGCCTCTGGGAATGTGGACCAATCCTCTTTTTTGTTCCATCTGTCTCAGTATATTTTCCTTCTGTGGACATTGCTCCCCAGCCTCTTTGCGGGCCCTGTTTCCCTCAGGTTTCATACTTGGGTTTTTTGTTTGTTTGTTTCATTTTGTTTCGTTTGTGAGGTGCTCAGCAACTGTACGGTGACTTGCTGTGTTGCCCTTGAAAGGGCAGTTTCAGGTTTCCCAGGAGACTGACTTATAGGCAGCTGGAGACGGAAGAGGGTGCCAGAATTCAGAGTGCAGAAAACGATCCTAAATAGAATTCCTTGTTGTAGAAGGCATTTTCTGCACAATGAGCATCTCTTTATTGGAGAAGTCTTGTACTGCTGATCTGTTCATCATTTGTTCTGCAGTGGCCACATGAGAAGAATAAACTGTTTACTTTGGCTGTGTCGTATAGGTGTGTCTCATTCAGAAGATACTTTCAAAATAACGAAGTGTTCTCAGGTTTTAACTCGGGGAAGAATGAAAAGGGATTCTTTTTTTTAAATTTTATATTTTGAATCTTGTTCAAGTACATTAGAGACTGGTTAGGCCACATTGCATTTAAATATTTTCACCTGAGGCTTCTTGCTGACATTTTTACAACCAGCACCATTTATATAAGTTCCCTTTTCTTTCATTTTTCGTGGGGTTTGGGTATTCAGGCAAACTCAAAAACTTTCCTCCTCTGATAACTTGACAAACATTTATTGTGTGGCTGCTTTGTGCAGAGTGTTGTGGGAAGCTGCAGGAGGATACAAATGTTTCAATTTGCTTCTACCTTTCAGGAGAGATTTGCTCAGTGGGAGAAGGGAACACATATGTAGTTGCTCCCCGGCAGGCGATGACAAGGGTCGTAATGTAGCGCAGACAGACCCAGGATTCCCTGTGTAAACAGCACCGCAGACAGAGCCACATACATACATGGGACTCGCTGTATTTCTTTCCAAAATTGCACATGTTTAACTCTTAACTTGCCGAGGTTGTAGTACAGTGTTTCCTTCAAAGATTTATTGAGTCAAAAGCACACTACCATTGAACTGGATTTCCTGTAAAAAAAAACACTGAATGACAGCAGATTTAGTTTTGACTTTTAAAACTTTTAATCTGTTACTATCAAAAAAGAGTGATACTAAGTAAACAAAGATGTAAAACAGAACCTTTTTGTTTATGTAAACCCAATGTTGAGGAAATAAATATTCAGAAATTCTGTGGGCAAATGATATTTTAAAATATGTTTTGACCACAGGAAACAAAAATCATAAGTAGCCCAGTAGGGAAAAAAATGTACATAATTCTCATTAATACAGTTAGGTAATTCTTAAAATGTTGACTTAGAATCACTGATATTTAAAGTGACTTTCCTTTAGTTAAAACCAATGACTTTATTTTACAGTTTTTGAGAACTGAAGATATTTGAATTTTTCAAATTGAAATATATTTACTATCTGAAATTTAAATTAAAACCCTACTCATGCTTTTTAAATAATCATTACTGCTGTATTAACTTAATCTCAAAAATGAATAATTGAAATTGAATTGAGTATATATAATATAAAAATAAATGCTATTGAAAAATTATTCTGATTTTTATTTAAAGTCATGAAGTTACAAGAGTTATGATTTGTATAAGTCAAGTTTACTGACCTATTAGTCACTGAATATATATAATTTTATGAAAAAATTCATTTTTTAGTAAGATGAAATATACCTTCTTTTCTTTGCATCGTCCAGTTTTCCTTTGGATTTTCATTAAAATCCACAATTAGCAATGAGGCATGTCATCTCGTTTTACACATTATAGTAATTTGAGATCATCTCAACTAGTGAAATAAGAAGTGTCACATAATACCTAAAAAGGTTTAGAAGTATTCAGGAAATAGTGAGAACATGCAAGCTAATACTTGAAAGAGCAAACAACCTGAAACATATTCAGCCGGAGAGTAAGCTAAGTAATGCTGAAAAGGAACCTAGGTGATATAAGACAGCAAAGGAGCTGTGAGGTTGAAGGGGACATGGCAGTCATAAAGAACATGTATATGGGGGCGTAGGGATATGGGTAAAAATGAGAATTAACTCGTGTCATATACTGGTACAAATTCCACAATGTCGAGTGTGATTGTGAGCTGTATATAAAATGTACCAATAAAGACTTCAATTAAAAGAAAAAAGAGCCATTGCCGTCTAGGGGTCATCTGCAAACTCATTAAAATAGAGCAGCAGAAATATTTTCCAGATTCTCAGTATCGAGGGCACAGTTGTCTCACACTAGCTTCAAATTTCCACACAGTGCTATCAATGTTTTGAGTAATTTGGACAATAGAAATTATAGTCCGTAGGGTTAGGGATGTAGCTTGGTGGTGGAGCAGTTTGCACAGGGTGCGGAAGGCCCTGGGCTGGTCCCTAGTTCCATGCCCCAGCACGCGGGAAGGAAAGGAAGGTTGGAGCAAGGAAGGATGGCCAAGAGGAGGGAAGGAAAAAATTACAACGCTTACAGTAGGGAAAAATTGCCCTATTGAAAATGATTTTTAAAACTAAAGCTCTTCTCTTTGGCTAAAAAATGAAGCAATATGAAGTCAACAAATTTTTGGAAGACAAATTTGTAAGCTGAGCACCATGGAGGATGGGAACGATTTGAGCACTTCCACAGGCGGTTCTCCACACCTCGGCCAAGTCTGTAGATGGTGAGAGGTCGTGGGCAGGCAGCAGTGAGCTCAGGACTGGCAGGAAGTCTGGCCTCTGTGAGGAGTCCCGTCAGGAAACAGCGCCTCGCTGATGGGAAGCAGCATGGGACCACCCAGAGGTCTTTGTCAGGGTGCCCTGCCCTTTCTCTGGCGCCCTTTGCACACAGGCTTCTAAGATTTCTTGGCCTCCTCTGCTCTCATCACCACGACCAGCCTGCTGTTCTTCGGAAAGTACTTCTTTCCCTTTAAATCCCTGCTATGCTGTTTTTGCCCTGATCCTATTTGTACTTCAGCTGTCACCACTTACCGCTTAGGACACCTCTTTGCTCTAATTAGCATCAATGTTTTAAGAACAGATGAATCTGATGTTTTAGCTTATTATGCTTAAATTACTTCAGCGCTATCCCTAGTGTTCCCTCCACAAATCCAACAAAACACAGCTTTCTGTTTATGTCAGTGAGGACATGTTCTCTGATCAAAATCCTGAATTCTTTTAACTTTTGCTCATATCTTGAGTCTTACTGCTTTCACTTTGTTATATATTGGTTTTTATATTTAATATTTAATAAAATCATGCCATGGTCTCAGAAGTTATTAATAATTTACAAAACATTCTAATTTAGATTAAATTTATATTTTGTTCCTTACTGAAAGTCTTGTGAAAAGGAAATTATATTATGCATATTTAATAATTTTGCAGCTTAATCATTGCATTAGCTTTCCATTGCTGTGACAAAGTACCGACAGAATCAACTTGAGAGAGGAGAGATTTATTTTGGCTCACTGTTTCTGAGGCTGCAGTCCGTGCTCACCTGACTCCGCTGCGGTGGGCCTCAGACTGGGCGGAGTAACAGTCACGGCAGCAGGAGAGTGTGGTGCAGGAAGCTGCTCACCTTACAGCCGCCAGCGAGGAGACGAAGGAAAGGGCCAGGCAAGGAGAAGGTCTTCCGGGGAGGCGGACGGGAACCGCTTCCCTCATTCCCTTCAGTTATGAGGCCTGTCTGATCAACATACTCATATTACTTCAGCTTTCAAACTCAGTTGTGAGGCCTTCTCCAATACCCTGCCTCTGAGTACTGCTGCATTGTGGGCTATACCTTAAACACCGAGATTCTGGAGGATGTCTCAGGCCCAAACCGTAGTAATATTAAATCCCTAAAATTTCCCTTTTCAAATTGGAAACTGTCTGAATGATGGATTATTTAATTTTATTGTCCCATCAATCATTTCCTTTGTTCCACCTCTTGTCTTGTTAGACCTACATTGAGGTTTATGAATGAGGTGGTGCCTATGGCCTTGAAATACTCGGTCTTATGGACAATAAATTTGGCTGGTGTGAAGTAACCCAAATGTTTCATAAATGCTCATCAAGCTCCAACTTTATGTTAAGCACTGTGCTGTGGTGTAGCGATAAAGTGTGGTGAGTAGGACAGCTAAGAGCCCTGGCCACGTGGCTTCAGTCAGCCGAGAGGACAGGTCATAGGACTGTTAGTAAAGAGGAGGGCAAGACATGGTGCTTGCTGAGATGTTTAACCTAACAGGTGAGGGGTGAGAACTTGGTGAGGATGGAAGAGTGCTTGTAGCAGGGAATGAAATTTAGCATGAATAGGTTGGGGATTTAGCTTAAGTGGTACCGTGCCAACTTTGGATGCACAAGGACCAGAGTTCAATCCCTAGTACCACAAAAAAAAAAAAAGTTAGCACGAATGACTATAGATTTCAGAATGGTGAGGAATGAATTTCATAAAGAAAAGAGAAGACTGGTAAGTACATGAGCACATACACATCTGAAGCTCTTAAAGTAAAATTGCACTCAAAACTTTAGAAGTGGGCAGGAGATTTAGCTCAGGTAATACCATGCCTGCCTTGGAAGCACAAGGGCCTGAGTTTGATTCTCTGGTACCTCCAAACAAAACAAAACAAACCCTTTAAAAGTAAAGGTTTTTTAGTATCTATGGGATAGTTTTCCAAATACTTATAAGTTCTTAGCTGAGGAAGTAGTCCTCATATACAAATTAAATTGTGTGCTAGAAAACAGTTTTTCTCACTTGCATGCTGTTCTATTAATATAGTAATAGTTTTAGTCAGATTTATCCTTCTGGCCCTTTGTTTTAAATAGACTCTGTTATGGTGTAGATTTACAATGTCCCTCATGCTTGAAGTGTTCCGAGGCAGGACTTTTGGAAGGTGACTGGGCCATGGGGACACTATACTCCTCCGTGGGGTGATCATGGCTGAGCTCATAGCTGACTGTGCTGTTAGGAGACGGGGCTTGCTTGGAACAGACCGTCACCGGAAGTGTGCTGTGTCTCTCCCACCCCTTTCCTTTCCTCTGTGTCCTGTGCGGTGATCAGTTTTCTCCCATGACGCCCTGTGCCATGCCATTTCTGCTTTGGAGCCAATGACTGTGGAGTAACCCCCCTAAATCTATAGCTGAAACAAACTTATCCTTTTAAGTTGTGTGGGTTGGATACGGTGTGTCCCAGAAGCCAAAATGTGCCTAATGCGGACTCTTATATTAGATTTCAGTTGTGGCTGTTAGAACCCAAACCTAGCAGTTTCCTTACTTTAATTAAACTACAACAACCTTGCAAATGAGCAGCAGTTTACCTGTTTTTACCCACAGCACATGTGTAGTTAATTCAAACAATTTTCAGAACATGTTTTACTACATAGTCTTGCTTATCCCACGCATGCCCAGTGGCACTCTATTTGTTATTTATACCTGTCAGCCAATATATATTAGAAAATAAAACTTTTACTGTTTAACCTTAAAGTCTATCTGATTAATATGCTCATATTACTTTAGGTTTCAAACTTTGTTGTGAGTGATACAGGCCTTGGTATAGTTTAGAAATAGCCTGGCAGCTGCAGGTCCAGAAAGCCCTGCTGTTACTCTCACAATAAATGAACCCCAGAGCCTTATAATCTGTATATTCACAACTGCTTGTTGTTAAAGACATTCTTCTGAAGGGTGCAGGTGCTGCATGGACAATCAACTGTTTATCAGGGTGGTTATATTTTCACCTTATGCCATGAGTTGGCTAATGCTGAGGGCACACAGCCCTTCATTTAAAGCTCCTGCATGTGATTATTTAATACATTTATGCAGTATTCCCTTTTAAAAAATCATATATATATATACACACACATATATACATATATATAGGTTAGCATATATATTATATATATATAAATTTTCTGCAGATGTGCATTTAATCATTTAGGTAAGACATAGACAGTTGATTTTAAATCATATTATTTATTTAAAATGACCCTATCACATTGTAGACACAGTTCTAGATATTGGTGACACTCTGGTGACCATGACAGAAATCCTTGTATTCACAGAAGCACATTGTCCAGGAGCTTGTATTCTGGTAGATTCTGTAGACATTTTTGCTTATTCCACTTTTGTAGAACCTCCAAGCTGGAGGCATCCATACAGATGTTTCCAGTCCTGTCTTTTAAAATCCTCTTAGCCATCTAAAAAGATGGCTTCAGAGTTCACTGCTAGTATTTTTCATGAATAGTTAATATTACAAGAAATTAAACTCAGCCAAAATTAGGATTAAACTATTCACATTGCAGGGCATATTTATTTTAGGTTTCAGCTCTAGAGTGTTAGTAGCTAAAAGCAGAATTTTCACACAGTTTAACAACATTTTCCCAGGAGAGCCCCATTGGCTGACGTGGATTGTTCAGTACAGCACTCGGCTCCTGGTTCTAACGGCAGAAATAACCACCCCACCGCCAACACTGGAGGTCAAGCGCCGTTGTTAAGACCTGTACATGTATTAACGAGTTTAATCCTGGAAATACTTCCTTGAGGTAGTCAGATACTATTGTCATGCCTTCATATTACATAGAAAGAAGCTAGAGTGGGGCCTATAGTGCAGTGATTGAGGCCTGTTGAGCATACAGTAAGCCCTGGGTTCTGTTTCCACCACCAGAAAATAAATAAACAAACAAAGCAACAACCAGTGAGCTAGGTGATAGCTGAGACCAGGTACCTGGCCCAGGAAGGCTGGAGTGAGAGCCCCGTGGTCTGCCTCCGCCACTGTCCTCTGCTGCCCTCCGGTTAACTCTATGTCTTCTTGCTTTTTCATATTTTCATAATTTCCCTTGTCTTAGGTATGTAAATATTAATTTGTGTCGCAGACATAATCTCGCTGTGAAAGGGAGCATGCTGATTTTTTCATTTATGACTTTTTTCATAACTACCCTTTTACAATTGTGTTTTTAAAAATTGTAATTCCAGCAGACCGTAGCCTGGAAATTCACTTGTTTTGGTTCTTAGCTATATTTGTGTACTTACAAATTTTTAAATTTTTAATTCTGCTTCCTTATTCCTACTTTCCGGGCTGATTTGTCAGCTTTTAAAGCGGAAATGTAGTCAAACTCGTAGCCTACCAGTATGTGTTTTTCTGTAACTCTGGAAAACACTGGAAACAGAAAAGCGCTTTTGGTTTCCCAGGGAGAGGAAGAGCACCGTTTCACGCAGCTCGTGTTTTGAGAGATTTCCTGAGTCCCTCGGAGCTCCGCAGAAGGTATCTCGCTTTCCATCTGCCCGGTCGCCTCCCACTGTAGCCCTAGGCCGCCTCCGGGCCACCTCCCCTCCCCCAAGAGTCGCTCATCCTGAGGCTCCGCCCCTGTGAGCCTCTCTGCCGACGCCTGAGCGCTCAGTTTGGAGGCGCTGCTGCCTTCAGTGTGTCTGCTTCATTTTGTTTGTTCATTTGCTCATCGGTCACTTTCCTTATTGATGATATTTTTTGTTACTGTTATTTTCTGTCTCTTTTATAGCCAAATGCTATGTGTTCTAAAAAAAATCCTATGTGTTCTGTAATTGTGGAACAAATGATTACCTGCGTCATGGTAACTTCTGTGTTCTAGTTGATAGTGTTAGATTTGTTTCTCTCATTTTCCAGACTCCAAGTTTCTCATTTTATTCATTTTTGTATTACCCTTAATGTCTATAAAATATTAGTCAGGAAATGCTTCTTGAACTAATGATTAACTAATGCAGTACTGGACAGAGATGATTAGAAAGGGGGGGGCACGAACAGTGGCTGAAAAAACCAGTTCAGTGGGGGTTTCTGAACACAAACTCAAGAGTGGAGGAGCAGAAACATCAAGACAAGATGCCCTCCTTCATTTACATGTCCAGAAATGTGGCTTCTGTAGCTCTGTAATTCGTGACTTCAGCATACCCATGAAAATAGGTCTCAGATACTCACTTGTCTTCAGGGTGACCTGAGGGAAGTAGGTCCAGAGGTAGGAATCTGCAGGGAGAGCTATACGTCTTCTGCCAACTTAGGAACCTCAGTGCCTTTCACTTCCATAAAGTACTCCAACACAAGTGCTCTTCATGTTTGTTTTTTTTTAACTCATGGAGATAGGTAGTGGACCACATTTTAAGTTTTAGACTGAATTCACTACAGAAGCAAGAACTTCAGGAATAATAAAACTGTAGGGATGGGACTCAGCGCAGAGGGAGAGTGCTTGCCTAGAATGTGTGAGGCCCTGGGTTCAATCTTTAGGGCCACACAAAGAAGAAAAGACAGGGAGAAATGCCACATGAAGCATACAGTGTGAGGGAGAGGACAAGCTACCACTCTGCCTTCTTTATGATTTGAGAAACTGCTTTGGGCACAGGATGGGTTTTTGCTGCGTGGCGCATGGTCTCTTTCTCAGCCAGTTCGTGTAAAGTACCTAGTTTGCACTCAGCTCATTGGCCTGGGAGCATGTACGTCTAAGCTGGTTAAATTTTGTGGGCGTGTTCCCTAAAGAGAGAAGCAGAGGGCATCAAGGGAACTATAGGGGGAGTCACACACGCTAAAGCAGAGGACTATTCCATGGCTTGTTGTAAAGATGAGTTCCAAGACCTCTGCATATTCTTTATGATTGGAATATAGATGGCAAAAGAGGGAAACTGAGCTAAATGGATAAAGGTAGATGTTGAGAGATTTTGATGATGAGAAACCCATCAGCATCACAGTGATAAGCCTCCCCTTTCTGTTGCTTTCTACCCTGGACACCAGCTTTCTTCATACTGTGCAGATAGGATACAGTGCAGATTTATGGTTTCCAGCCTTTACTCAGCACTGAGCAGGACTTTCCTTTTATCATAAACATATCTTGTATCAGCTGCTTTTTGGTTATCCATCACGCTTGTTCCAAACTGGGACCACTTTTCTCAGGAATTCAGCCCTCCTGACATCCTCATTTTGAAATTTTAATCTGCCACCCTCATGATTTTTTCAAGGAGGTGGATATCATCTGGCACATATTCCCTCAGTGTGTCTGCCTCCTGCATCCAAACGTCTGTCTCAGTCTGTCCCTAGAGTCGGTTTCTCTGCCTCAGAGGAAAGTTTGTTCCCATCTTTTTCACAGGTGACCTCTCTCATAGGGCTCTTCTACCTGCCCCACTGTTAGTGAGTTTTACTTCTGAATAGGCTACCAGTTATGACCATGAAAGGACTAATCCTTTGATGAAGTCAGAGCTCTCATGATCCACTTATTTCCTAAAAGCCTAGTCTCTGAAGAGTGCTGCGCTGAGGACCACACCCTTCGCACAGGGCCTTGGAGGGCATTCTGGATTCAGCTTTCACATTCACCCCCGGCCCGCAAAGGCTCGCGTCCACTCACTGTGGAAAAATGCATGCAGTCCGTCTGCATACTCTTAGCAGTTCCATAATCGCTCAAAAGTCTAAGTTCAAAATTTCTTCTGGAATTTAGAGCAACTCTTAGCTTTGAGTCCTCATAAAATTCAAAAAGCAAGTTACATAATTCCAACATACAGTGGCATAACAGCCATGGGGTAAACAGTCCCAATCCAAAAAGGGATGAATGGAAGGATCCCAAGAAAGGTTAGGACCAAAGCAAGACAGAAACTCAGTGGGGCAGAAATCAAATCCTAAGGCTCCACATCCAGCACCAAGGGCAGGAGGTAGCAAGCTCCAGAGTCCTGTGGAACCCCACCCCTTGCCCTTACTGGCTGCAGCCCACAAGGCATCATTTTTGGGGCTCACTCACTGCCTGGAGCTTTCCGGGGTCTCTGTTGCAGCTTAGGCTTCACTCTTCCAGCTTCAGGCATTACCTTCTCAGAGGCTGTAGGGAGGGACCCTGGCACCCATGGGCTGGCCTCCTCACTTTCCTTTGAAATTGAATGTGAACTTCTGTGTTCCCGTCATTTTTACATTCTCGGTGCCTGCAAAACCAGCATCACGTGGGTGATGCCAGCGTGTCTTGCTTGGGTAGTAGTGGGTGGACCTGCTTGGACCCCAGCCGCAGTGCCCTCTGAGTCCCTGATGGCTCAGCACTGTGAACCAGGTCCTAGGAGAACAACTTCTTAAGCAGCCTCTTGATAGCAGGACTCCCTTGGAGAGTTGCCTTCTCAAAATAGAGTCTTTCAAAATAGTTTGTGCTTTTACACCCTGAGACCTAAGATGAGTGGTTTTGACCAGTTCCTGAGATGCCCTCAAGGCATCCTTCATGCTGTCCTGGTGCAAAGTACTTGACTTTTTTTTTTTTAAACAGGGCTAATCAAGCCCCATTCAGCAACCATATTCTCTTCAGCTACAATTATATGCCCTACTTTTCTGTAAGTTTTTTGGATATAGCAGCTATGTAGTTTGCTACCCATTTCTGGTTATAAATCTGACTAAAAGAAGAAGCCAACAATACCTGTACTATCAGCTCAATAGTGATGCTGTCTGAAAATTTCCTCTGCCAGAATTAATTAATCTATCACCTTTAAACTCAGCTTCATGCAATTGAGGGCCTGGACAATACCAGGACAAGTTCTTTGCCAGCGCATGACATGAACGCCCTCTAGTCCAGTTCTCAGTATAGTTATTTCCATCGGATACCTCATGAGCAAAGTTTTTACCATCTCTGGTGCTGTTACCATTCTGGATTTCTGAGCGCACTCCAGGATTGCCCACTAAACTCCACTTATCCCATTCAGTCTAGGGCATCTCTGCCTGCATTTCCAGACTGTCCCAAACTCCTCCTGCAAACTGGTATCAAAAGTCTGCTGAGCCACACAGCAAGGTAGAGTGATAGCAGTAAGCTCATTTGTGGATACCAGTTGCTGTGTTGGCTTTCCATCATCCTCCAGGAGCACATCACATTATAAACCTATGAATACATTAGTGCATAGGTGAAGGCGGAGCCTCAAGATCCTATCACTACCCAGAATTCCTACCTCTGTAGTTTGCTGTATAGAGAACACATGTGGATCCAAATTATAATACCTGTGTGCACTGTAAATCTTCTGTTCATTTAGGAAGCTCACTGCCAAATACTCACTTGTCTTCAGGGTGACCTGAGGGAAGTAGGTCCAGAGGTAGGAATCTGCAGGGAGAACTGTACGTCTTCTGCCAACTTAGGACCATCAGTGCCTTTCACTTCCATAAAGTACTCCAACACAAGTGCTCTTCATGTTCGTTTTTTTTTAACTCATGGAGATAGGTAGTGGACCACATTTTAAGTTTTAGACTGAATTCACTACAGAAGCAAGAACTTCAGGAATAATAAAACTATAGGGATGGGACTCAGTGGCAGAGTGAGAGTGCTTACTTAGAATGTGTGAGGCCCTGGGTTCAATCTTTAGGGCCACACAAAGAAGAAAAGAAAGGGAGAAAGGCCGCACGAAGTACACAGTGTGCGGGAGAGGACAAGAAACTGCTGCACTCACAGGATGGGTTTTTGTGGCACAGGGTGCAAAACAGGTCTGAAAATTTCTCCGTAAATTACTTCTATTGCATCCCTAACATCTGTCTGCCCTTGTGTATGTTTTTAAATTGTGCATTAGATGTTAGTACAGCATTTCATCTTTGTAAGTAAACAATATATACAAGTATAGAGCAGGCATGACCTTAGACTAGTGTTTCGTGTTTGTAAATAAATGTTACATATTCAGGCAACTGTGGAGGAGACACGGTCCAGTATTTTTAAATTGATGAGCATGTGTTTTAATAAGATGTCCTTGGGAACATTTCTTAGCAAGTTGTGTCAATCACTTTAGCTGTTGTTCGATTTCATGCCTTTCAGTTGCAAAATGCAGATGTGAGCCTTGATCTTGGTTTCTTACTCTGGATTTGAGCAGACTGTTGAAACACAAACTCCGAACCATTTGTCGCACTTTTTGTGAGAGTGCTGAAGTTTTCTCATGAACTACCTAATGCCTCTCCATGTACAGTGTGTTCTTTGCAGTCATCCTTTCGTCACAGGCAGTTTAAGCTGTTAAACAGTATCTGGCTTTAAAAGGTAGGCTGATGGCGGCTCTATCTCCTGGTGCATCTGGTAAGTTAATATATACAGTCCGTGAGTATCCTGCAGGGACCTGTTTTTACATGCATACAGGGACGTTTATGTAGAAATCAAAGGCCATGAATCAGAAGAACACAACTCTTGTTTCCAGTGTACTGGAGGCTTTAAAAAATAGCTTTGAAAAATGGAAAGTAGTGTGGTTTGTTTTTATTGTGGAACCGATCAGGAAGAACAATTTACAGTCCTCACCATTCTTCACAGCTGAATGGCGTGGAGGTGCCTGCCTCGTGAAACGGAGCAGCTGCGCCCGCTCGCTCCAGGCTCACAAAAACATTCGCTTTTTAATTGAGAACTTTCGATGGCGGGGTGCAGTTTGTTTTCATGATGGAAGTGGTTAGTTGTGCCTCACCAGACAGCTGTACTGTAATTAAGAAAAACTGTGTGAAAGTGGATTAAATATAACAGAAAAAGCCTTTTTTTAACCTTAAATTTATTTATTCTTTTCTTTAAAGCTTAAAAGCAGAGATATCACTGTGATTCTTGTCTGTAAGATTTTCCTGTTTCACAGGATCATTTGGCCCCAAGAAGCATTTGATACCATGCTGTGTCACAGTAATTGTGTATCAAGTGCAAACTGAAAAGTATGAGTTTTAAGATGATTTAGTTTGTGGGTGATCTATTTTTAAAAGAAAGAATTACGAAGTTGTATTTGCTAATGCAATGAAAAAATTAACGATCTTTTTAAAAATTGAATTCTTTACTGGTACATTTTATATCCAGCTCACAATCACACACAACATTGGGGAATTTTACCAGTATATGACACAAGTGTGTGACATTTTTACCTATATCCCTACCCACCCACACAAATTAGTGATCTTTTATAGAAAAAAATGAGGCTGTTTTTCTTAGACCCACTTTATCCACGTGTTAGAATATTATATTTTTGAGAGTGGACACTATGAGAGGTGAAAACTGAAATTTTTCTTGATATATTTTACACTGAATTAGTCAAATAATAATGAAATAAGCTGAAGAAATGTTAACTTGCAGTTGAATGTACAACATTAGGCTGTCAATTGACTTTGAAAAGCAAACGCCTATTTTATCCAACAGTCTTTGAAATAAGAATAGAAATGTCTTCATTTGCATCACAGTCTATAGTAGCAAAATAACTGTTTCAAGGTCAGAGGGAGCTGAATTTTTAAAAAGTGTTGTGTTCATAAATAGCCAAGATTTGTAATAGACATTCATTTAAAATTTTTATACTGATTGCCCCACACATGGAAAAATTTTTTTCGTCTTAAGCAAAATAAATATGCCAGTTTGAGGTTTGCTGAAATATTCTATCATAGATCAGTGATTTTCCAGGGGAGAATGTCGGGCTTTGTTTGATCTGAGTGAGGAATTCTTCTCGGTGCTGTGGCTACCCCTGGTCTTGCACCTATTGCCCCGCTGGCGCTAGAGAGGAGATCGCTACACTGGATCAGGTGTTACCGAGAACATCAGGCTGCCATTTCCCCCTGGCTCTCTGGCTGCTTTTCTTTTCTCTCTTTTTTCTCTCTGATTCCTTTTGTCTTTCCTTACCACACGGACTGTGGGGAAACAACTGCCAATCAGGCCTGAGTTCATTCTAAATAGCAAACCGTGACTGCGCCTTGATAACTGGTTCTTTTTGTTGTTGTTGGCAAATAAAGCCTGAGGCACACCAAATTCTTCTTCATTTCCAAGAGTCTCTGCAGCTTTCCATGCTTCTCTGTGACTTCTCTGAAGGTGCCCATGTCTGTAGAGCATGGAAAAGTTGCTTAGACAGGTGCATGGAGCAGAGCGTGGAGAATTGGAAAGGTAGACTAGCAATTAAGGAACGGCCGTGGCCAGATTTTAAGGTACAACAAACAAAGAGAAGCAGTGAAGTCAGACAGCAACAGGATGCAATGAGGGCATTTATGGGAAATTCTAATTACTAGCTTACTAGCATTAAAATCAAAAGATCTGGATTCAAGTCCTAGCTAGCTGAAGATTCTGAGAGAATCATTCTTTCAGTTTCTGTTATTTCTGGTGCAGCATAGAACCTGTTCTATGTATCAAACAGGTTGTACATCTTTAAAAATTCTCCACTGCTGGTGGGATTGTAGACTTGTGCAACCATTGTGGAGATCTGTGTGGAGATTCCTCAGAAAACTAGGACTAGATGTCCCATTCGACCCTGCTATCCCCCTGCTAGGAATATACCCAGAGGAATTTAAAAAATCACATTGGAAAGACAGATGTACATCCTTGTTCACAGCAGCTCAGTTCGTGATAGCCCAGTCTTGGAAACAACCCAAATGCCCATCAAGTGGAGACTAGATAAAGGAGATGTGTTTTTTTTTTAAATGGAGTATTACTCTGCCATAAAGAATGACACGATTCATTCATTCATGTGCAAATGGATACACCTAGAGGATACACTAATAAGTGAAATAAATAGATCACAGATACGCAAATACTGGATCTTTTCTTTGATCTGAGCACCTATAGATGCAAAGGACCTCTAGAATGTGTGATAGTTTTTGTAGAATGGGAAATATCCAAAAGGAATTTGGTGTGGGAACATAGCGAGGGGAAGGAATAAATATGATTCAGAAAAAAATAAGAGTATGTATATAGGGGGTGGGGAGGGGGTGGGTGGATAGGGATGAGGGTAAACAGAATTTACCTGTGTCACATATTGGTACAAATTCCCTAATGTGTGTCATTGTGAGCCGTGTATATAATGTACCAATAAAGAATTCAATTTAAAAAAATGGGAGACAGCATGAGAAGCAGAGGTATCATGAGGCACTTGAGTACTGCATAGTTATGGAAGCACTGGATCCACTTGTGTCCTTCTGGGGAGCTCTCTCTGCAGAACCCCTTGACGACCCCTAACTTATCTCCGCTTGATGTGAGCCCACCACTTTCCACATACTAGTTCCAGTGCTTTCACCCTCCTGACGCCCTACCCCTAGTCCCTTCTTTGCTCTTCTGCGTCCTAACTTCGTCAGGAAAACTGAGCTAAGGTACTGAAATTTGCCTGGGCACAATCACAAAATGTCTTACTCTTCATGGCAGTTTCCTTCAGACTTTCTCACTCTCCCTGGCAAAGGTCAGCTGTGGCCCTCCTGCCCGCCCACGCTAGCTCTCTCCAGCGCCGGGCATCCGTTGTCTCGTGCCTTTTTCTTTCTTCACATCTCTGTCTCCGGCTTCCCCACAGTCGCGAGGCCCCCTCCGAGTTTACTGCCATACGTGTTTCCTGCATCTTCATCGCCAGGGGTTTTTAGAGTCATCTGAGCTCTCTTTGTTGTCACTGTCCACGCTTCTTTTGCAACCTGGCTTGTACCTTTCCCATTGTTTTGAGGTCTGTGTCTCCCAGGCTACTACCGGCCTTATGGTGAAAACCACTGAGCTCTAGCGTTTGCTCATGCTGCTCCCTTGTGTACTCTGACGTCCCAGACTCTCTGACTGAAGCTGCCCTTGTCTTTGTTTCTGTGGGTCAGTGTGTTTCTTGCTGTCCTCCAACTGCGTCCTAAGTGCTTCTCTGCTTTCCTCCTTCCCTCAGCCCCTGTGAATAGATGTTCCTCAGGATGAAGTACATGGCTCTCATATGACACAAAACGTAACAGAAATTAAGTGAGAGCCCTAAAGATGTCTTAATTTTTGAGCTTTGTTCATATAAGGACTGTGTTTTTAAAACTTTTACTTTTAAATATTTTGTATTTCATGGCTACTGAGAATTGGATAATATATATTATATATTTTAAATTAGATATTTTATATATGAAAATGAGTTTTATATTTTAAAGTTTTATATATTTTATTATTTATTTTATTAAATTATCATTAATTTTAATATTTTTATTAAAGTATTATTTTTTCCTTTTGTCTTTCCTTACCACACGGACTGAGAATCAGTCCTGAGTTCATTCTAAATAGCAAACCATGACTACAACTTGATAATTTTATAAAACTATGTATAATTTATAGTTTTATCAGTTTTTATTATACATACACACACACACATATTTTGTCACTCGGTCTCCTTTATTTTGGACAGCAGAAAGTCTTGAAAGGAACCTAGGGAAGCCAGAGAGGTTGCTTCACAAAGTATTCAGCCCATGGTAAGTGGTCAGCAAATGTCAGCAGTTACATTTCTACAAAGAAAAATTTAAAAAAAACTAAAATTAATTTCCCAAGAACCACAGCGTTAAGTAACTACACATGTGAAGAACAGATTATGAGGGCCCTCCACACCACATTGAGATATTTAAATTTTATCTGAAAGCCAGGCGAAACTGGGGGAGAATTTTGAGCACGAGAATAGTACGCGTTACACACTCAGGAGACTTACTCTGTAGCAGTCGGAAAAACAAACTGGAATGGAATTTTGAAAAGTCAGAACAATAGAGAAGATGGAAGATAGGAAAAAGTCTTCAGAAGGTAAAATTGGCAGAAGCAGTTAAGCAATACAAGAAAAAGAACAAAACCAAATTTTTAAAAAATGCATCACGGTTACATAGGTCTTAATAGATATTTTCTTAGCAGTAGGTTCATAAATATTGCCCAGGAATATTTCTTTTTCTCTGAAGGTGTTTAAGAAGTTAGAAGTAGATTAAGATGCAACATAATGTGTGTGTGTTTATCTATTTATTTATTTCAGTTTTCCATGATGATCATGATTATTATATATCACAAACATATACATATATGTTAATTAAATATATAAAACATTTTTAAAAGATGGAGCTATCTTCGTTTAGTAGACAAAGGTGTGGGCTTGACCCAAAGTTGATTTATTCTTTTTTTTAAATTGTGATATAGGTACATTTTATGTACATATTTTGATCGCACTCAACATTAAGAATTTGTACCAGTTCTTATTATGTTAGTAGTTATTTTTTTCCATAATGCTTCTTGGTTTGGGGCTTTTCATTTTTAACTTTAGAAAGGGAGAAATTGATCTTTAGAGTGAAAAACCAACATTCTAGAAAAATATTTAAAGGTATACTTTGGAATTCTGGCAATTCACAAAACCTCCTTTTTGTACATCAAAACACTTTCTTGGTCAAATCCAAGCTGTTCTTTCTAGCCTTGCCCTTTGAATAATGAAGTGAATCACATAGTTACAACTAAAATTAATGAAGAAAATTTAAAATTTCTCATTTTCATGTATCTTTTAAAAAGAAATGTTTTAGTAATTCTTTATCTTCTTGTATAATTTTCTTTATTTGAGTGCATCTGCATGTATGTGTATGTGAAATTTCAGTGTTTGTGCCGTGTTGTCTTGTTACCTTTCTTCTCAGAGATGAAAATGTCTCAGTTGTGTATATACATGTTATTTCATATGTAATAGACATTTTCCTGTTACCTTATATTTTTATACTCTTACCTTTAGTATATTTACTTTTTTCATTTTAAGCTATATATTATCTTTCTGTAATCTTAAGGGCAGTTTTAAGAACCTAGAAACAGGAACCACACATTTAATCAGAAAACAATACTTTTAATTCAGATAATCCACATGATTAACCTGGGCCTGTAGTAGCAACAGCACGGAATGGTTAGTGGATAGTCTCCTGTTGAGACCCACACACTCGCCGGCAGAGTCTGCTCCAGCGAGTTACTGTCTTCCTATGAGATGCAGTTTGGGTAATATTGAGGAAGAGCCTGTCTAGAGTCTCATTTAATCCTGGTAGGGAGAAGCTGATCGCACTCATCTTGTCTCATTTGTCAAGTCAAAGTAAGACAGCTCAGTTGGATAGTTGTAACTTGCTCCGAGTGCTCTGGAATCCAAGGCTTCTGGTTATTAAAACACATTTTTCCCTTCAACGTAAAAGGGATTCAGTGCCTATAATTGCAGTAGAATTGGTGTACGGGAAGCTAGAAAGGATCCTGTCTTTTGCAGAGAAGATATATGTCTTCTGCACATGATGAAGCAGGCGTGGCAGGGTTTGTTCCTGTGGGTATTTGTTAAGTCTTGGGGCTGGGAGGTGATACTCACAGTGGACAGCTGGACCTTGTTCGTAAGTAGGCTTGGAAGTGGGGATGAAGCAGCCGAGAGCGGCTCCAAGCTTCCCGGCCGTGAATGCCAAAGTTTTATCTTAAGGGTGAACTGTTAGGAATTTCGGAGGCAGGGCGATGTGCATTCATTGAGAGATGCAGTGCTGTTTCCAAGTCCTTAGGACTAAGGGAAATGAAACCTCCAAGCTAGAAATAAGCATCCCTGAAGCATACTGAGAAGGAACACTAGCAAGATTTCAAGTAGTTGTAGGATACTTTTTTTCTTTATTGAGTTCTTTGGTACATACACTATGATCATGTCCAGCATTGAGGATTTATACCTGTACATGGCACATCTTGATTCTCATTTTTTCCCACTCCTCTGCTCTCCCTACACCCCCCATCACCTATATAAATAAGCTTTGTTTCCATTTTTTTCTTTTTACCATCAAAATTTTTTCTTTACTTTCCCCTTGGGGGGAAAATAAGCCCTCCTCCTTCTCTTTTCCATTTGAACATTTTCCCTCTATTGGAGATTGGTTACAAAAAGATGTGGTTTTTTTCCCCTTAATAAAATGGAGTATTACTTAGCCAGGACTAAGGACTGAGAGCCTGACAGCCGTAGGAAGAGGTTTGCTTCCTTGTAAGTGTACACAGGGGTGAGAGAAGAGAAGGGATTTCATTGAGCGAGTTGGTTTGACTGAAGCAGCTACTCTTAGACACATTTACATAATAAAACTGGCTGCTTAATATGCTTCTCTTTTTCCATCCTCTACTTCAGTTTTTTTTTTTTTTTTTTTTTTTTTTTTTTTGAGACAGGGTCTCACTTTGTAGTTCAGGCTGGCTCTGAGCTCACTATGTAGTCCAGGCAAGCCTTGATACTTCAGTTTTTTTTTTTTTTAAGTTATTGAGTATCCAATTTTTTTTAAGTTTTTGAAATTTTTAAAATGTATTTTTAAAATCTATTCAGCAATTAGGCATGTGTCTGGTTGAACTTGGATTTTATTAAACCTGCACCCTAGAAAATTGCTAACTTTATTTGAAACCACTGAGTCATGGTGATATAAATGCATAATAGAGTTAATTTAAAAGCTCTAATTTAAAGAATATTTGATTTATGAAACCAACCAATGATGTGGAATTTGGCAGTAATAAATTAGAAATGCAAATTTGAGTAAACAAACCATATACAGTGATACTTTGGTTGTGGAACTCAGTTCATTCCAAGTTCATGTTTAAAGTGAAAAGTTCAAGAACTGAACATTTTTGTCCCCATAAGAAATAATGGGAAACAAAGACAGTATAGTTTTCATAGTTTTAATTTTAAAATGGTATTTTTACACATTTTATCCAGTCTTTAAATTAGCAGTTCCTTTTTCCTTCTGAAAGATTCATTTGAACAGTACAACTATTTTTAGAGGAACTTTGAAAATATTGCAGATTTGCTGGTGTGTGTGTGTGTGTAATGTATTTTAAACAACAATTTGTTTATTTGTTTGAGACTATGTAGCTCAGGCTGGCCTTGAACTTGTGGCAATTCTCCTCCCTCATCCTTTCAAGTGCTGAGATTACAAGCATGTGACATTATGCCTAGCTGTAAAATTACGTATTTTATTATGGGTAAAATATGTACCAGTAGTAAACTTAAAATAGTGTAGTGAATATAATAGCATGAAAAAAATACTTGAATAGAGTTCCTTTGGAGTCTTTTTGTGTTTCATGTAATCATCTCATGCTCTCTGTGACTGTATAGAACCCAATAAAAGATTTTCTCTGCCTCATTTCTCACAGAGAGCTGTCTGTTTTCATAATGCAATTTCAAAGTCACTATTGAGTCACTGCCCTTTTTTTTCTGCCTTAAAACTACAGAGAGGTGTTCTGTGTAGCTTATGGCTCAGTCACCCTGCCTTCCAATAGTGCAGATATCCTGTCCAAACTTTGCTTAAGAGCTACGGTTATTGATTGTCCTTAAGCCTTTTGTTCAGCCTCTGCCTTTGGCCCAGTTCACCATGCTATTAATAAACTTACTTCCTTCTTACTGGTCATGGTGTATCCTCTTCAGCTTCCTTCATCTAAGCCGTGGTTTCATCAGAAACTCTGATTTCCTGAGACTGACCATACCATGTTGTAATGCATTGCTTAGACAACAGTTACTCAGGACGGGCCTGTTAACTTCTGCCTCCTGGGTGCCAGATCCTGGAACTGTCATGCTTGTTGTGTCCTCACGGAGCTAAAAGTCTAGTGGGAGCAGCAGCTATGGAGCAGCAGCTATTTAGCAGCACACTACCTATACTTCCATATAACTCAATCACGGCAGATATGAGAAGTATCGTAGAGAAGAGCGAGAGCAGATGGGAACATGTAAACGAGCATGGCTTCTTCCGGGGGCGCTTGAGACACTAGCATCGAGGCAGAGGCGAGAAGACTGAGGGCATCCTAGCCGGTTGTGATCTGTTGAGGAACATTTTAAGCGAAGAGTAGACCTTGCTCTTTCTGATCACTCTCTGTTACATAATTAAGCACATTCTCAGAGGCAACTCAGCGGCTCCCCCTGCTTGCTCTCACCAGAGCAACGCTTTTCATCGATGAGGTTTTGCCTTTACACCTTTCCCTAATTCTCATTTTGTGCTGACAAACAGTTTTGGAGCTCCTGAGTCACAGTCTGTGAGTTGCTGGCTTAGGGTCCACCCACAGCGGTCTGTCAGAGTCTCATCTGTCCCTTGACTTCTACCTGTGACCCCCCTCTTTTTCCCCACAGCTGTTAACATGATCCATGATTCTTACAGGAAGTACAAGCCAGGAGTGGGACCTTAACAGATTTGCTGATATCTGGTCTCTTCCCACAAACCCCTGGATTGCGTTGTTGGCAGACTCCTCGCTTCCTCCTCCTTGTGTGGAGACTGAAGAGGGTTGGAAAATGTCTGTCCTTCGCAGGAAATGCAGTATCTTCTTCAGATCATTGAAGGCCTATGTCTACTAGCTTTGTGGTTTTGCGAGATTGATAACTGTTTCATCTTTGTACTAATACTTCATGTTTTTGATTTTTTTTTTTTTTGCTTTTTTGAGACAGGGTCTCGCTTTGTAGTTCAGGCTGGCCCTGAGCTCACTATGTGCCCAGGCAAGCCACCGCGAACTCAGCAATCCTCCTGTCTCTGCCTCCCAAGTGCTGGGATTACAGGCGTGAGCCACCACG
>PVIC010009258.1:35490-46140 GCA_004025085.1 Thryonomys swinderianus | reverse complement strand
TTCTGTGCACCCCGCAGGTGTAGTGTGGAGAGATATGTGTGGGCTGGGAACTGGCGGGGGCAGTGGGCACCCGCGGAAGTCGAGGAAGAGCCGGCTGGAGGCCCCCGAGGGTCTGACGCAGCAGCCGGCAGCAGGCCGGGTGGGGTGGGGGTGGGGGTGAGGGTGCTGCAGGACTGCTGGGAGCCGAGGGACTGGCAGGAGGAGTGTGTGACCCCGTGGGCCCACGGGTGCTGGAGGGCCAAGTGTTTCCGTTCACCCGTGGAACAGGAGTGAGTGTGGGCTGGTGGGTAAGTCAGGGCGACAGCGGAAGCGGTGTGTGAAACCCAGCACCTTGCCCCACACTGGGCAGTGGGGCAGCTGGTATCAGTGGCCCCTTCGAGCCACCCAGCTTGGGATCCTGCTGTTAGTCACAGCAGGCTGCTGACCAGGGAGCAGGGAGGAGCTACAGTCCCACTCATGGTGTTGCCCAGGTGCCCCCGGCCCTGCCGCAGGAAGGGAATGGCCTCAGCGCCCGTGTGGACGAGGGCGTGGAGGAATTCTTCTCCAAGAGGCTGATCCAGCAGGACCGCCTGTGAGTAACGGGTAGTTGCCTGGGGTGGGTGAGGGTGGGCTGCCGTGGTCTTCCTCACTCGTTGCTGGTTGTCCCTACAGTTGGGCCCCTGAGGAGGACCCAGCCACAGAAGGGGGTGCCACTCCTGTGCCCCGTACACTTCGAAAGAAGTTGGGCACCCTCTTTGCCTTTAAGAAGCCTCGTTCCACACGGGGTCCACGGCCAGATCTAGAGACCAGCCCCAGTGCTGCTGCTCGAACCCGGAAAACCACTCTTGGGGACCTGCTGCGGCCTCCAGCCCGACCTGGCCGTGGTGAGGAGCCTGGTGGGGCCGAGGGGGGCCCCAGTAGCCCCGACCCTGCCCGCAGAAGCAGGCCTCGGTACACTCGCGAAAGCAAGGCCTATTCCATGATACTGCTGCCCGCTGAAGAGGAGGAGACACTCAATGTCAGACCAGATAAGGTAGGCTTGTGATGGGATGAGGATTGCTTTGGAACCCAGGAAAGGGGCTGGCCTAACTCAGCCTTCTGTCTCCAGCGGCGGCCCTTGGAGCGGGGAGAAACAGAGTTGGCCCCATCCTTTGAACAGCGGGTCCAAGTCATGCTCCAGAGGATCGGTGTGAGCCGGGGCAGTGGGGGTGCCGAGGGCAAAAGGAAGCAAGTGAGTCTGAGGGTTATGAGTGTAAAGTGAAGGGGCAGGTGACACGTGGCAAATGTTTGTGACACGTGACTGGGAGGGAGGGACAGTATACATAAATCTATCAATTTCCACTCCCCTCCCCCCTCAAAAGTCATGAGTGTCAACTTTTTTCCCTCACAGCCTCTACCACTGATGGGTCCTCCAAGGACCTGGGCAAGTCCTTCCTCTACAGATCTCACAGAAATCTGACCTTATCACCTCCACACTGCAAAGTTCAAGGACTTAAAAGGAGTCCATCCATACTTCCAGTTGTGCTGCTACAGGGTCCAATGGGACCTTGGTCCTGGCCACCTTCTGCTCTCCTCCCTCAGGGCTCCTCAGCCACCTCAGATTCCCTTCTATGCTCATCTTGCTAATGTCACTCTGATCACAGTCTCTATTAAGAACTACAGTCCTATGTACCATCTAATTAACAGCTTTTCAGAAAGCACACATGAGAAGTGAGACCTGTGTGCAGTTAAACATTGAAGTGTGGAAAGTATATTGCAGAAATAACGTGTCTACCCATAAATGTGCACCCATGTTTCTGTGTGCATCTCAGACTGTGAGCTCCCCAGCGGGCTGGAACTGGATTTGCCATGTTCTTGCCCTGCTCAGAGGGTATTCTGTGACTGGATCATAAGAACAAAACTGAACAAAAGCACAGAATGAGGGAGGCAGGGATGGGGTCTGACTGTCTTGTTTCCTACAGAGCAAAGATGGTGAAATCAAGAAAGCTGGCTCAGATGGTAAGTGGGACCCTAGAGGAAGGGAGCACGTCAGGGTTCTTAGAGGTGGTTCCCAAGGCACTTGCATTATTCCATAGGGTGGGGAAGAGGCAAGGTTTTTCTTCCCCTTTATCCCTTTGGTCTGGTGCCTGAGTCATCAGCTCTACTTTGCAGGTGACATTATGGACAGCTCTGCGGAGACTCCACCCATCTCAATTAAGTCCCGAACGCACTCTGTGTCTGCAGGTGAGTCTAGGCCATTACATGCTAGACCAGGGAGACACAGGAGTGGGTCAACAGAGTGTGGTAGCGCACTAATTCCAGCACTTGGGATGCTGATGCAGAACACCACTCTTGAGTTTGAAGCCAGCCTGGGCTACATAGTGAGTTCAGGGGCAGCCTGAACTACAAAGTGAGACCCTGTCTCAAAACACAAACAAAAAAACCAGAGCAGGTCAGACCATTGCTATCTCCAAGTCCTGATCCAGGTCTTGGCTGACTCTTCCCCCTGCAGACCCTTCATGCAGACCCGGACCAGGGGTCCAGGGACCTGAGTCTGCCACCTGGAAAACACTGGGTCAGCAGTTGAATGCAGAGCTCAGAGGCCGTGGTTGGGGCCAACAGGATGGTCCAGGGCCCCCCTCCTCACCTTGTCCCAGCCCAAACCTCCACAGAGCCAGTCCTGCCCCAGACAGCCTGGGACTTCCAGTGGACCCCTGTTTGGGCCCCAGGAATGAAGGTAGGCAAGTACCCCACCCCTCACCCCAACTGGGGGCTGAAGACTGGAGGACTCCTTGCTGGGAACTCACCTCCCCTGGAGACCTGACAGTGGGACACAAGGGCTGGAGCAGGGGCAACTCTGGAGCACACTCTGATACCTGGCCTCCCCTAGATGGCCAGCTGAGGCCGCGGCCCCTCTCAGCAGGGCGACGAGCAGTGTCTGTGCATGAGGACCAGCTCCAGGCCCCTGCTGGTGAGGGAGACACGTCCATGTGTACTTGAGTACAGGAGATGGTGGAGGGCGGGCTCCTGGGCTTCCATTGTGGCTCCGGTCCTTGGAGAGGGCCACTAGTGGCGTGAGAGCTGGAGCAATTGGCCAGAAGGCCAGGAGCAAAGGGCTGACAAGCCCTTCCTGCTCACCCTGGCTCCACCTCCCAAAAACTTCTGCCAGGGTTAGAGGCGGCAGGGGAAGGAAAATCTGAGGGCAGTAGTGTGTGCGCACTCTTGCATGCCACGGAGGTGAGGACGGGTGGAAGGAGGACAGACAGCAGGCCTCTCTGTGTCCCTTAGAACGGCCCCTGCGGCTGCAGCGCTCCCCAGTCCTCAAGCGGAGACCGAAGCTCGAGGCCCCCCCGTCCCCAAGCCTAGGTAAGACATGGGTGTCCAGTGGGGAGAGTGCAGCACTGCTCAGCAGACCCCTCACCCTTCCTCTCTCTCCCTCACAGGATCTGGCCTTGGAACCGAGCCTCTAGCCCCGCAGCCCACAGAGCCTTCCAGCCCTGAGCAGAGCCCACCTTCCCCAGCCACAGACCAAAGAGGCGGCGGCCCCAACCCCTAATCCTCTCCTCTCCTGCCGCATGAAATTATTTTATTAAAAAACTTGAAGGAAGCAGTGTGTAGACCACTGGTGTCCCACCTGGACTTGTATATACACATTGTCCAACGTGTCCATTCAACCCTTCACACCTGAGTCAGCTCAGACTCTGACTCTGACTCCATCAGAAAGTGCAAAGCCCAGGCCACAAGCTGGGGGGGTAATCTGGGAAGAGACCACGGGTCCAGGTCAAGGGGGCCTGGGACTGGTGACCAACAGGTGGGAGCAGCCCTGGGTACTCACCTGGCAGCTTGGACCTGGGCACAGATGGAGGCACAAGGTGGCTCATACTCATATTGGAAGGTAGAACCATCACGATGCCTTTTGGGGGGCTCCTGAAAGGGGTGTGGTGTCTAGTGGGCCAACAAGGACCCCTAACCCCATCCAAGGCTATCCTGACTCCCCTCCAGCTCTAGCCAAGGCCTTCCCCATGCTCCTCTTCAGTTGTGGAGGAGCAACGCTCACCCACACAGCACAGGGCTCCTGGGCTTGCTTTCTTCTGGTCTTTGGAGAAGGCTGCTGGTTGTTAGAGGTCGACCCTTTTTCCTTGAACTCCAGGCTAGGCTTCTGGGGCCTGGTATGATGGGTGTGCTGTGGACTGGAAGCCTGGCCAGATGGGAGACTGGGAGTGCAGCTCAGGTGTGGAGTACTTGGTGTATGACTGTGGTGTGGCGACTTGCGGAGGTGCGGGCCAGGGGTTGAGCAGATGGTGGGGAAGGGCTGGGAGCTATCCCTCTGCACTGGGTCTGGAGCAGCCAATGGTGGGGCAGACAGAAGGCTGACGCTGGCACTGCTTTCTTCCAACCATTCATGCCCAGGTGAGGGAGGGGATTCTGAAGAGGAGGAGACATACTGTGGGCACAGCTCTCGGGTCACACCGGTTGATTGGCCTGTGAGCTCAGGCAAGCCTGTAAGGTCTGTGCTGTCCCACCCACTGCACACTGCTTCACAGCATCCTGCATAGCCTGAGAAGCTGACTGACAACAGTGGGTCCTTCTTGCCTTAGCAAGGTATGAAAGGTCAGGAGATCAGGGTCAGAGATGAGTCCTGCAGAAGCCACTGTGATGGGTGCAGCTCAGGGCCTGGAGGTTCTCAGGTAGCTCATCAGCACTGTGGAACCTAGGCCCCAGGAACCCTTTTTGAATCTATTTCCTTTTCCTTACCCTGTCCCCTTTGACTTGAGCTCAGAGAATTCAGAATTTGCTGGTCATTCTCAGAGATGCGCAGCAACAAGCTGGGAACAGTGTACATGGCTTCTTCCTATAAAACATGAACTCTCAGGCCTAGCCCATGCCCAGTCCCTCACCCTGACACTTCCCCAGGGAAGCCCCAGACTGACCGTGGCCCTAGAGCGAGATGTAGCCCAGCGAGTGAGGGGGGGTGCCGTGCAAGGGCCTGCCAGTATCAGGCAGCTCCCAGCCAGGCGCACCAGTGCCTCCCGATGCTCCTGGTCCTCCTGTACTTCATCCAAAAGCTGGGACAGTGTTAGGCCTGGGACAAGGGACCAGAGAGTGGAGTGAAGCTCAAAGAGAAAGAAGAGTAGGAGTGGAAAGGTACTTACTGAAGCAGCACAGGGTGATGGTAGGAGAAGTTACTCCATAAGGAGTTAGGCAGGGTCACTAGACAACCCCTACCTGCATTGGAAGAGTTGGACTCTGAAAGGTGGTCCCTACAGAAACAGAATAGATAGGCCTCAGAAACAATACTGGGGCCTGTCTATCCAGATCTCCCACCCTTTAATAGACTTCACCTGGCCCCAGAGCCTAAGCCCAGACCTACTGAAGGCAGTCATAGAGCTTTCTTTGCACATCCAGGTCCTGGTTGCTGGGGAAAAAAGAATGGCAAGCAGTCAATGTTACCAGAGACCCAAGCCCTCCCATCCAAATGGCTGTGCCGACACCAGCCAGGCCTCAGAACGGGTGGGGATAGCAGATAGCTAGAAAGTGGAGGAACCCCCCCCACACACACTCTATGCTGAGGAATGAAGCCTGGGCCTCCAGGTGTCAAGCGCTCTGCCACTAAGTTACACCCACAGCTGGTGGAGGCATCACTTACCAAGCAGTCACTGGTACCCGGGGCTGCTCTGTGGGCAGCAGGTTGAAGCGGTCCACCTGGAGATAGAACTCTGCAGGCTGCAGAAATTGGTGGAGGGCAGGACTCAAGAACTGTATAGAGAAGCTAGAATCCACCCACACCAGTTTCACTACTCACCGCGCCACAATCGGCGATCTGGATGCGGACCCCACAGACTTGCAGCAGGAGTAGCCGGCCCTCCGCCCCGCAGAATCCGAACTCCTTCTCCTCCCTGCAGGGGGAATGCGACCCTCACTGCTGAGCTCTCTGGGACACCGGCCCAGCACATCTCGGGCTCAATCACGCCTCGGTTCTCTCCAGCTGTAACTCGAGCCTCCAGAGCCCAGCGGCACCTCACCAGTCTGAAGTATTCAGAGCCTCTTGTGTCACCAGGCATCGGACACTGTGGGTCCCGTCGGACACAAGCAGCATAGCTGCGCCGTCAAGGACGTCGGGGGCGTGGGATGGGCCTGCTGTCACTACGTCCTGCAGTACCTGACGGCAGCAACCCGAGTCAATCTCACCACCCTAGCCTCCGCCCCCCGCCCGGTCTCGGCCATTGGTGGGGGGCTACCTTAAGGAGCTGGCCAGCTTGTGGACTTGTGAGTGCCTCCGACCCCAGAATCAACTCTCGAATCCAGGGTCGTAACACCAGAGACCCTAAGCCTGCCATCCCCGCGACAGCACTCAGCGGAAAACAGCCGGTGGAGGTTTCCCGCCGGCGCTTCAGCCCCGCCTCTAGACGGAAGAGGAAGCGCGTGACGCTACGGCGGGTCTGAAGCCCAGGCCCCGCCCCGTGGCGGCGCGCGTGCGCACCCTGGTGTGGTGTGCCGAAACAGGTGCTGGTTTCTGCTTAGTGAGCTGTTTGGCGGCCTGGTTATTCTTACCGGGGGAATCTCTTTAAAAAGCCCCCAGCGTTTGGGCCATCCTTAAGACTTTCGTGGCTCCAGGACAGGACCAAAGTCTATCTCGGATTAAGATGGCCCCTGGGACTCTGCAGCCGGGGTGATCCAAATGAGTTGGCTCGAAGCCACCTTGCTGGAGCCGGCAAACATTTATTATGACTCCACTTTTTCATCTACAAAATGCGCAGCCTTGTAAGACCAGAAGTAATACACAACACTCAATAAATGCCACTTCCGGTACTCGCCCCTCCGATTGGCCGAGCCCTTCCGTCCTCAGATTCCCCAGACGCACGAGTCATAGCGTGGTGACGTAAGAGCAGAGAAACATTTTTTCCCCATCCCCTTCTCCGTTTCCTAGGAAACGCGGGCTCCGCGTCTCTCCGTGCAGCGGCCCTCTTGACGTCAAGATCCGGATGGGAGGGCGGGGCGAGTGCTACCGCCAGGGGCGGGGCGGCGCGGGAGGGCTGGCCGGCCGGGCAGTGCACCTGCGCCTCGGCGGCGGGCGGCTTGGGGCAGCGTCCCCGGCCCGCCCGGCCCCGCCATGGCCAGGCCGCAGAGGACTCCGGCGCGCAGTCCCGACAGCATCGTCGAGGTGAAGAGCAAAGTAAGGGATCCTCTGGCCCCAGCGCCGGCGCCGGTCCCAGGCGCTCCCAATTCCTTCTCCCTTCCCAGTTCCTCGGTCCTTATCACCTCTTTCTGTCCTCCATCCTCCATCCTCCACATCTCATTCTGGTTTCCTGCCCGCCAGCCCCCATCCATCTTGCTTCTGCTAGCCTGCAAAGTCCGTCTGTGGCTTGGGTACAGAGAGGGGAAGGAAGGACATTGGACAGCGTCTCCCATACTGGAGCTGTTTGGGCTTAAGGCTGCAGCAAAAGCAGCTTTTGCTGCAGCCCGTGCTTACCAACCCCCGACAGCTTGAGAGCTCTGTGAGAAGCGCGCGGGCTCTACCCTGATCCCTTATCTCCCTACCCCCGCTCTCCAGTTTGACGCCGAGTTCCGACGCTTCGCATTGCCCCGCGCTTCGGTGAGCGGCTTCCAGGAGTTCTCGCGGTTGCTGCGTGCGGTGCACCAGATCCCGGGCCTGGACGTGCTGCTTGGTTACACGGATGCTCACGGCGACCTGCTGCCCCTCACCAACGATGACAGCCTGCACCGGGCACTGGGCAGTGGGCCTCCACCACTGCGCCTACTGGTGCAGAAGCGGGGTGAGGATGGGATATCATGGGGTAGGTGATGGCAGGTCACAAGGGCTAGTCCATACCCAAGGGACCATTTTTCACACTCTGCAGTCCCTGCCCTTCGCCTGACCTCCAAGTGGTAGAAAACACCGATACTGCCCAGTGCTAACAGCCCAAGTGGGAAAGCAGGGTCTCTGATCTCAATGCCCTCTTTCCCTGCAGCAGAAGCTGACTCCAGTGGCCTGGCTTTTGCCTCCAACTCTCTGCAGCGGCGCAAGAAAGGGCTCTTGCTGCGACCAGTGGCACCACTTCGTACCCGGCCACCTCTGCTAATTGGCCTGCCCCAAGATTTTCGCCAGGTTTCCTCAGTGATAGATGTGGACCTATTACCTGAGACCCACCGGCGAGTGCGGCTGCACAAGCATGGTTCAGATCGCCCCCTGGGTTTCTACATCCGAGATGGCATGAGCGTCCGTGTGGCTCCCCAGGGCCTGGAGCGCGTTCCAGGCATCTTCATCTCCCGCCTGGTACGTGGGGGCCTGGCTGAGAGTACAGGGCTGCTGGCAGTCAGTGATGAGATCCTCGAGGTCAATGGCATTGAGGTGGCTGGGAAGACTTTGGACCAAGTGACGGACATGATGGTTGCCAACAGCCATAACCTCATTGTCACTGTCAAGCCTGCCAACCAGCGCAATAATGTGGTGCGAGGGGCATCTGGGCGTCTGACAGGGCCTCCCTCTGCAGGACCTGGGCCTACAGAGCCCGATAGTGATGATGACAGCAGCGACCTGGTCCTTGACAACCGCCAGACTCCCTGTTCCAATGGGCTGCCTCAGGGGGCCCCATGCTGGGACGTGCATCCTGGCTGCCTACTTCCTGGTGCCCGAAGCTCTCTGCCCTCCCTGGATGGTCAAGAACAGGCCAACTCTGGCTGGGGGAGTGGCATACGAGGAGATGGTAGTGGCTTCAGCCTCTGACAGGCAAGGATGCAGCCCCTTAACACTCAAGGCTGCTGGGACATGGCAGGGTTTTCCCACTGGGAGGTTTTAGCTTGGGCAACATTAAAGATTTTCTACAATTATGGACATGGTCTTTCTGTGTCCCAGCCCCAGCCTCCTCCTTGATTCTACAAGCCTGCTTTCTGTTCTGGACGTGAGGTAGGATAAGGGCAGGGAGTAAAACCTCCCATAGTCAAGCAAGTAGGAGTGCCACCAGGCTTGCCTTTTTTTTTTTCTTTCTGGTACCTGGGTTTGAATTCAGGACCTTGCGCTTGCCAGGCAGGCACAACGTGACTGAAATAAATCCCTGGGCTTTGGCCTTCTACAGTAAGAAAAGTTTCTATAGAAACAAATTCCATTCTGTATAAAAGATTTAATTTTGACAAACTGGGGATATGGTATACCCCACTGCTGCTGTCTTCGGATCTCTGCTTTGTGACGGGGCCTGATCCTGCCCTTTGCAGCCATGTGGCAGTCTTCAGTGTGGAACTCCCTGCCCCGGTCCCTACACAGGGACTCAGGCATCCATCTTCACAAATACTTTGGGCCGGGAAAAGATCTTGATGGCTTCTTCTATCTGCACCAGCTTCCGCTCTAGCTCAGCACGGTGGCCCTGAGCTCTCAGTGAGTCTGCTCCCGCAGGCAGCAGTACTAGCTCACACAGCAGCTGGCTCTGACCTGTGGGTTCCCAGGAACAGTGAGTGCTGGGCAGGGATACATGGTCTCCAGGGGACTCCCCCTACTCAGGTACTCACTGTGCAGTAGACTGTTCAGGGTCTCTAGCCGCTGGTTCTCAGGCATCTGAGTGTGGCCAGGGGGCATGGTGGGGTCTGGCTGGCTCTGCTGCCTGGCCTCAGCCTCCTGCCGCCACAGATCTTTGCGCTCCAATAAACTGCAAAGCCACAGGCCCAGGATTGATGACAGTAGGGTGGTGAAGACTGGCTCCCACCCACAATAGGAACCCCTTACTCTGGGTGTCAGGCAGTAGGACTTACTAATGGGGAACGTGGCCCTTCTGTGTGGCGTTGTAGTGCTCCTGGGCTTGCCGCTGCCGCTCCAACTCCTGGCCCAGGATCTCCAGTGAGCGGGAATGGCGCCGGGGGGCTCTCCTGGCAACTCGGGCATTGTGCCTAATGAAGTCCACACCCAGGCTTGGCCCCTGGAGGACATGACAAGCATGGAGAGCGTCAATAGGACTGTGTTGTGTCCATGCACCCCCAGGGGCCTGGCCATCTTTCTCCTGGCCCCTATACACTCTCTCACCTTAGATTTAGGACTTGATGGAGTAAGTTGGGGACTAGGGACACGGGGTGGTGGGAGCCCAGAACCACAGCGGGAGTGTGCCCGCAGGAAGTGGGCAGGCTCTGTCACAGAGGTAGGGCCAGGCTCCTGTAGAGCACAGCACAGTATAAGAGTCAGTCAAGCTAAGGCCAGGGTCTTAAATCATAAGACCATGTTTTTGTCCCTCCTGCTTCTCAGGATCTTTCTAGCCCCATCCCATGGGCCTCCTCCCTCTTGAAAGAGCACATCTGGTTGGAGTCAGCTTTTTTTTTTTTTTTTTGAGACAGGTCTTGCTTTGTAGTTCAGGCTGGTTCTGAGCTCAGTATGTAGTCCAGGCAAGCCTCGAACTCAGCAATCCTCCTGTCTCTGCCTCCCGAGTACTAGAATCACAGGTGTGAGCCACCATGCCTGGCATTGTGGTATGTGGTACTGATTGCTGGTGGGTATGAGTCACCATGCCCAATATTGTTGTATGTGGTTATCAGGGATCAAACCAGGGACCTTGCACTTGATATGCAGATAATGGAACCACTGAGCTAAATCTCTGGCCCTAAGAGCCAGCGTTTTTTTTTTTTTTTTTTTTTGGAGACAGGGTCTGTCTTCATAATTCAGGCTGGCCCTGAGCTCTCTATGTAGCCCAGGCAAGCCTCAAACTCAGCAATCCT
>PVIC010009258.1:0-35390 GCA_004025085.1 Thryonomys swinderianus | reverse complement strand
GCTTTCCACCACTCAACTGCATCCTTAGCTCCTCTCACATGTTTAAGAGAACTAACTGCCTCTCTTAGTCCTAGTCCAGCTCCCACTCTTTTCCTTCCTAGCCAAACTTCCTGACTCTAGGCTGGACCCCTAGAGTCACTGAGAGCTCGCTGTTAAGCCCTTAAATGTGGGGTGCTACTTCCTTGGTCTCACTGTTCTCAACCTGTTCATCAATAACTGCTGGGTCTCACGCCAGAGCTACAGACCTGAGTATCCATCTGCCTCCTGGACACACTCCCACCCCCTGGGAGTCCCACAGATGCTTCAGCCTCAATATATCCTCATGTGACCTTGTCTTTTTTCTCAATTTTTTTCCTCTGAGTTCCTGGATAGAGGAATGGTGTCTACCCAAGACAGAATGCCTGTTCCATATGTACCCTCACCCTCGCCCTCCATGCTGTCCTCAGAAATATATATTAAAGGGCTAGGGTCCTCTCAGTGGTAGAACATGTATTTAGCATGCAGGGGCCCCCAGGTTCAGTCTTCAACACCAGAGGGGAAAAAAAAGGAAAAAAGGAAATGATGACTGCTTACAACTAGCACGTGGGTCCAGCTCTTCCTTGCTTAACTTCTTGCTTTTCCCTACTCCTTGATCCCCAGTGTCCATATTTCCTCTGGTTGCTGGACTCATCTCTATGAAATGTTCTCTTCCACTTTCCATTTGCCTTATTTCTACTTGCATCTCAGATCAGTCCCGCTATCACCACTTCTAAGAAGACACCTCCACAGTATCTCATAATCCTTTGTTATCTTAGTCTCCTATGATATTCTCCTTACCCACAACTCAGAGTAGAAAAACTTAATGGCCAAGAGGGACAGTATTTCCAGTTCTCTGACACAGATACCTGCAAATGGGCCTTGACTCGAGATTCCACCATATCATACTTGGGTGAGCGCCACAGTCCCTTCAGGGGCCTGGGTTGGCCCTGCTCCCGGCTATGCTCCTGCTCTCTGAAGCGCCTTTGGATCTCCCTGATCCGCCTCAGGTTTTCCTTTTCATAGTCTTTAGGGTCCTTCCCTGGGGAAAAGATGATACCAGGCTGTGCCCTACATATGGCCCCTGCAACCCAACATACACAACACCACGTACAGGCCGACCCTATCGCTGCAGAAAAAAATTCCTGACCTCTCTATCTAAATTAGACCTGACACAAATACTCTATTTACATAGCAGCCTTTTTTTTTTTGAGACAGGGTCTCGCTTTGTAGTTCAGGCTGGCCCTGAGCTCACTATGTAGCCCAGACAAGCCTCGAACTCAGCAATCCTCCTGTCTCTTCCTCCCGAGTGCTGGGATTACAGGCGTGAGCCACCACGTCCGGCATTGTGGTATGCAGTGTTTATTGTTGGTGGGCGTGTCTCCACGCCCAGCATTATTTGTGGTTTCCGGGAATCGAACTCAGGGCCTTGCGCTTGTGAGGCAGGCGCTGGAACCACTGAGCTAACCCTCCGGCCCTGCTATCTCAGTTTTTCACGTCCAACTGCTTCACTGCCCCTCTGGCTGGGACTTACTCTTGGGAGAGGCCCTTGGACCAAGGGAGATGCCCTCTAGTTGCAGCAACAAGTCTGCCATGCCGCGCTGGCCACCCTGGAGGATCTCCCGGGCTCCTGGCCTGACGCGTGGGCCACGCCGAGGTGTGGCGTCTAGGCCTCCGTCTGAAGTCAGCCGGTCTAGCTTCAGCGCATTTCCTTCCAGGCGCCCTTGGGCTGAGAGGCGGGGCGGGAGGAGTGCAGGGTGTAGGGCTTTGTGGTGAAGCAGGTGCCTTGCCCAGCTGCGGTATCCCCCAACTCACCCGAGGCCGGCCGCCGGTAGTAGTCAGGGCAGAGGGTGGGATCTGGAGGGATAGGGCCCGAGATGCGGGACGGACCCTCACACATGTCCTCGTCGCTGCCCTGCAACAGTACATGGAGGCCTGCTGTGTCCTACATTTCTCGCCCGACCGCCTCCCCCAGTCCCTCGCCCCCTCTCTCTCTTCAGTCATCCCATGCCCTCATTATCCGCCTTATCCCCATCGTCCCCGCCCCTGGGTCTTGCCCGCATTCGCCGCCTCCAGGACCCGGATCTAGCCCACTTCTCCCGAGGCTCGAAGGCCCTCTCCCACAACACCGGACGGGCTCAGTGGAGTAGTTTTGCCGCCAGCTTCTGGGAGTTGCTGTTGCCAAGCAACAAATAGCTTCCGTCCCTGAGGTCAGGGAATCGATGACCCTGACGCAAAGGCTTCTGGGACTTGTAGTTCCAGCAGGGGGTGGTCGGCAGAGCCACTGGTCTCCCCTGCTCAACCCTTGTCTCCCTTCTGGTCTCCCCTGTCGGTGAAAGGTTCACTGGTCCAGCTCTTCCGAGTCTGTCCTTCCCCCAGAAATCGTCGAGGATACGCTGATTTGTGCAGCCATGGTCTCAGCAGAGGACAAAAACGGCCCGGGGGTCCAGGAGGGTACAGCCTTAGGGCAGGCCCATGTCACAGAGGTATGTGGTGGCCATGCTCAGATCCCTGAGGTGACTGACGGTTAGGCTGACTAGCCATCAGATGAACTCTGGGGGCCTGAACTCTGAGTGACCCCCAACCCCTTTAACTGCCAAGCTAGACCCCTACAGGTAGGAAGGGGCCTGGGCTGATGCCCTTTATCCTGCGTATGGTGTCTAATGTTGCCTGTCGAATGAGTGACCGCCTACTTCCTTCACCTGGTCATAGTAACTAATTACTTACATGTCACCTCTAGTGCCCAGGGACAGGAGATCAGTGCCCAGCACCAGTGCAAGAGACCTGCAGGACCCAGGATAAAGACAAGTATCCAACAGAGCCAGAGCACCAAGAAGAGGGGCTCAAGCAGGAGGAGATGGGACTAGAGGCAGAGGCAGAGGCGGGAGAGGAGAAGGGCCCCAGGCCTGTGGGCACCATTGAAAGGCCTAGTCATGGGCCGAAGAAGAAGCCAGTCAAGTGAGGGGGTTTTCAGAGGGAAGGAGCAACAGGGCTGGGGGATGGGTCCCACACCCAGAATAACTCCTAAATCCTGCATTCTTTTTTTTTTTTTTGCTTTTTGGAGACAGGGTCTCGCTTTGTAGTTCAGGCTGGCCCTGAGCTCACTATGGTGCCCAGGCAAGCCGCCGCGAACTCAGCAATCCTCCTGTCTCTGCCTCCCGAGTGCTGGGATTACAGGCGTGAGCCACCACGCCCAGCATTTAAATCCTGCATTCTTGCATGGAAGATTTATGTCCCCCTGAAATTACTGTCACTGTCCATTCCTTGTGTTTCTCCAGACCCCTGGTGTAGGGAGCACTAGGAGATGGAGCTTCCAAGTCTTGAGCTGACATGAACACTGGGTCGGTATCAGTCCCAGGCTTCACTGACCAGGAAATGGTGGCTGCTATTCAGTCGTGGGGTCATGGACAGATATGGCAGGTCTCTGGGCTAAAAGTACATGATCCAGAGACTGAAGGCTGCCCCTTAAGGGCGCTAGTCCTTGGCTCCAGTCCCCCATCCTCCCAGGGCCTACTGATCATTCTAGGTCTGAAGCTGAGCTGCCACCAGGGACGCTGCTGCTGAAGAGGAAGGAGCCTGAAGGCAGTCAGAGTGAGCCCTCACCATCTGCCAAACAGCACAAAAAAGCCAAGAAACGCAAGAGTGTGGGGCCTCCTGTGCTCCCGACCGTGGCCAGCACAGCGTGTGCACCCCCAGAGAAGCTGGAGCGTGAGTAGCGTTCTCTGGGCCTTCCCTTTTCCTCTGTTGGCTGAATATGACATGGCACAGCCTGGTATTCCAACCGCTGCTCTACCTTGGGTCCTTGCAGGAAAGGGCCAGCGCCTGCGGCCACTATACCAATACATCAACTATTGCAACCCTGAGCTGAACCAGGCAGCGGGGGAGAACAAAGAAGTCAAGGAGGACTCTAAGTTGGAGCTGACCCTGACTCCTGAGGAGTTTGGTGTGAAGCAGCTCCAGGCCTTGCCGCCCACAGCAGGCGATCTGGGTGTAGGGCTTGCTTTGCCCTGCCCTGGTGCATTAGTGCCACCCACCCCTACTCCAGCTCCTGTGGGTGAGCAGGCTGGAGTGGAGCCTGGGAGCTTGCCCGGCCTGGGGGCCAGCGGCTATCTCAAGGCTGAAGTGGGTAAGTCAACACAAGTAGACATCAACAAGATGCTAAGTGTCTGTGCTGCTTCCCTGGTACCCCCACTGTATCCTCAGTACAAATGACTGTCGCTTCCTAGGCATTCCCCTTCTTCCAGGCCTGAACCAAGCCTCAGTCTGTCAGCCTAGACCATCATGTGAAGGAGGAAATTTAGCCTCTGTTCCCATTTGGGAACATGGCCTTGCAGAAAATAAACATTTTTCCTTTTCTAAGACTTTGGTTCCCCAAGTAGGCTGCTTGAATTAGGAAAGAGGCTGGGAAGAAGGTTGGAGGTTTGAAGCATGACTGGTCCTGTCAGGGACAGGGACCTTGAAAAATAGATCTGAGTTAGAAATAGGGTGGGGCAGGTATGGGGCCTGGTTCCATGAATTTAGTTTTGCCTGAATCTGAGGGTCAGAGAAGCTGGCCATAGGAGGTGAAGGAGATGAGTAGGGAGAACTTGAGCAGAAGAAAAAGAAAGGCCACGGGAATCAGGCGTTGGAAAGCCCTGCATTCACCTGACCGCAAGGGCACCGACACCTGGGACCCCCTCTGAGGCAGCAGTTCATCTGACTGCTCCAGAGTCGTAGCTGTGGAATATTTCCCACTCATTTCCACAGCACAGATGGACCAAGCCTCACCCGTGGAGTGGACCCTGGTGATAGGGAGTTGGTGCCTTTTTTCTGGCAAGTAGAGGGGTGGTGGGGGTGGCAGTGAATGTTCTCCCTGGAGCCCGTGACCAAGATACAAGGTGACTTACCTGCAGCTCTCAGGGTCTCTAGGAAGAGCTGGCCAGTGCTGGCTGTGTGGCCATAAGCCTCCTGGTCATCATGTTTGTCTCAGACTTCAGATGTAGGGCATTTCAGGCTGAGGATTTAGCTCAGTGGTTCCGGCAACTACCCCACAAGCACAAGGTCCCAAGTTCAATCTCTGGTACCACATACCATAATACTGGAAGTGGTGACTCATGCCTATAATCTCAGCACTTGAGAAGCATAGGTAGGAGCATTGCTAAGTTCCAGGCCTGCGTGGACTACATAGTGAGCTCAGGGCCAGCCTGAACTACAAAGCAAGACCCTGTCTCAGAAAAAAAAAAAAAAAAAAAAAGTAGGGCATTTCAAATTAGATAAGTAACTTATTCTCCTTCCAACCTGTTTTCCTACTGTATCTCATTTGTATAAATGTTTGAGCCAAAATCCTGGTGTGACCTCAAACCCCATCCTATTCTTTGCACCCTGACTCCTACCTGCCAATTGACTATCAAGGCCAATGGATCTGCCCTCTCAGGTCCCACAGTCAGCCTTGTTCCTGGCCAATGGCCGTCTCCAGGTAAACTTCCTTTCCTCTCACTGTAGACCCTGGGCCCAGATGCATGCCACACCCCCCCCACGCCTGATGGTATTACTGGGCCCTCTAACACCTTGCTTCTCTCACTCCAGCAGCCTCAAATTTCTCAGTGGTTGCCTGTCACTTGCTAACCAGCCACATCTTTTCTTACTTTCTCTTGCCACATGGCTTTTCCTGTCTAAAATGCCCTTTCCCACTCCTCCCTCCTGCTAGCCAGTGCACCACGTACTCTGGATACCGCAGGCACCCTCTTCCTGCTGAGCCAAGCAGCTGCCAGTGTTGCCCTGCGTGGTAGCACCCGCACAGTACCATCCCTGGGTTATAACTGTCTTTGCAACTGTGAACTCCCCAAAGGTATGCATCACTGCAGTACACCCACCTAGCAGAGAGCTCCCATAAAAGGTGCCAAGCCTGGGAGACCAAGGTGAGGGATGGAGGCTGTGGAGAGGACAGATTGGAACCTGCACCGGCTGAAGCCATCTGGAGCCCAACCAGCAGGAGATGTGGGATGACGGCCCGACCTGGTGATTGCAGGGCTGCGGTGGTCAGGCCCAGATGGACCAGAACGAACATGAGCATGGTCCTCTTTCCTGGCATCTTCCCAGGACACCAGTGGAGATCACCTGGATGCTCACCAGCCTCGCAGTAGGGCCACAGGGAAACTTCAGGGTCAGGACATTTCTCCCTCTTTCTGCCTACAGACTTCCCTGGGTAGTGATCTGATCACCTCAGGAGCCTCGAGGACTGAATCTCATCCACAGAGACAGGCATAGATTTCTCTGTGCTTCAAAGCTAAATAACGGAGTTTTACTTCCTCACTTCATAGCTGAGGAAGCAGAAGCCTCTAGAGAAGCAGCCTAGAAGAGCTCATGCCCTGGAGGTTGGGAGGTCCTGCCCCCAAGCCGGAATCCTGTCTCTATGGGCACCTGGGGCCTGTGCCGAGAAGGCTGAGCATCTGCTCTCTCCAGATGGTGCCTGGATGGACGTGTGGCAAGGGTGTCAGAGAGGAGGCTCTGCTCCCGATCTCCCCACACTGAGGCAGGGACTGAAATTCAGAGAAGAGAGCTGGCCTACAGTTCCTGAGGCCTGTTACCCATAGGCTTGTCTCAACAGGAAGAAACAAGTCCCTGAAGCTCCTGGAAGCTCACCATAAGGGGAATTTCTGAGACAGCATGATGATTCAAGTAGACGTGGGACCACAGGCAGTGGGAAGACTGCCATTTTGCTTTGGGGACAGATGATGAGGTGCCTTTCAACTACTCTGGAAGGACAGAACTGCTGCCTTTCAGGGCAAGGACAAGCCAGGGATGACATCCTGCTGGTGTGGAAGAGGTCAGTCCCATGTTGGAAACTATTGAGTATGGCCAATGGAGAGGGCACAGCCACCAGGGCCACAGGCTGGGCAAATTTCAGGCTGATTAAGAGGGGTTAGAGCAGGGCATTGTGAAAGGGATGCATGGACAGCAGTGTGAAAGGTAGAATGGGAGAGAGACAAGATAGAAAAATGAAGCAGCAGTGGCCAGGTCTGGGTATGAGGTGTATGTAGATCCAGCTGGAGCTTGGTGACTAAGGAATGGGTGTTTGGAAGTTCTCTCTTGGTTGTTATTTCAGAGGAGAAAGTCGAATTGTCTTTTCACTGGCCAGGAGAAACCACTACGACCTGAGAAAGTGCAGTTAGAATCCCGAGATTTGGAAACAGGTCCTGGGAGATGCTGCCGCCTCCCTCCAGGAGGGGGCGCTGCAGGACAAGCCAGGAACCAGTTCCGAGCTCAAATCCTTACGGGCTCCGTAGGGTCACAAGCATCTGGGCCCAACTCTCCAACCCATTCCCAACGTGGGACCAACAGGCTGTGTTGCCCAGGAGATACGGAATGGTAAAGATCCCAGGGGGTTCGTGGGCATGAACCTAGGCTCCAGGAGGTGCCCTCATAGGACCCAAAAGTGGGTCTGCACTAGACCCCCTGCAATGTGCTCCAGCACTTGGACAATCAGTCTCTGTAAACAAGGGTCCTACAAAACCTAACTTTAGCTATTCTGGGTCGGCAACACTGCCCTTTCTTATGTAGGAGAATCTTGTGTTTTCTTGGTCAGTTCCCAAATTCAGGAGACTTTGGCATCCTAGAAACAAGTCTGACCTGAGGCTGCGTAGAGCGGAGCATTCCAGGTACAAGAGGTCACTTCCCTTTAACTTCCAGTGTCCAGCCTGAGAACGGACTCTCAGTGGTTTCTTCCCAGCACCAGCCAAGAGGATCCCAGCTGCAGGAGGGGTGGGGTCTAGGTGCCTGGGGGATTTCTGAGCGCTGGGATCAAGCACTGGGCTCAGTCAGGTGCTACTGTAGGCTGATGGGTCCTGACCCATCGCTTGTTTACAATCCACGGGAGAGTACCGTGCCGCCCCCACCTGTTTTCTGATCTGAATAATGAGCCTATTAATAGTACCTTACTAGAGTGGTTGGAGATTAAGTAACGTTATGGTTTATGTTTAGATGTCCCCTCCGAAGCTTCATGTGGGTGAGGTGGGACTTTTTCAGAGGGAACCCTGAATCTGGACTGTGTGATGGTGGGATACTGGCATGTGATTACTAACCCACTACACCTGAGTGACTAGTTTGGCACCGCCCTAATCCTGGTTGTCTCAGTAAGATAAAAGGGGCAGAGAGTGTTAAATTCCCTCTTGTTGCCGCTGCTAGGCTTTGGGCCCATGAGCTGTCTCTTGGTACTTTTGCTTCCTTGTGAGCACCATGCTATTTCTCCTCTGGGGGCCTGCCTGCCATCCCAGCCTCGAAGCCAGCTGATTATGGACTGAAACTTCTATGAACTCCGAGGCAAATAAATCCTTTTAAACTTTTAACTTAGAATGTTGGGTATGACAGAACAGTAACCAACACAAGTAATACGCTGAAAGTGTTTATCTAGGGGCACAGAATGCGGTAAGTAGAATCCAACACTAACCCGTGTTTTATTTTCACATAGATAAGGCAAGAAAACAGGACAGTGCAGGCAGGAAAACAAGCTTGGTGATCTCTGTAAGGGCTGCCAAGAGGAAGGGGACGATCTCCCTGGGCTTTTCTGGCCAAGAGTTCAGGGCAGGAAGAGGGAAGCAGGCTAGAGAAGGACAGAGCTTGTCCACGCTTCACAATCCAGCAGCTGGCAAGGGAAACAAAGAGGCAAATATGTCCTTTCTCAACACCCCACCCACCTCTGCCTGAGGTGGTTAAAAGGCTGTTCCTGTCTGGGATAGTTAATAAGCATGGCTGGTAAGCGGCTAGCTGCGTCAGGCGGTGCCAGTCAAACTTGTGCGAAGGGGCTAAGACCTTCAACCTCAAACTCGCCCCCTTCATCGGGCCCTCCTGAGGCCACACCATGTTTAAGAAGAAAGCATTCCTGAAGTCCAGCGCAGGAGGCCGCAGGTTCCCACTTACTTGCCAGAAATGGCAGCACCTCAGACCCCCAGGAACCCTGTGTCCTGTGCTCTGAGGAAACGTTTCTTTGGAGAACTTGGAGGACCCCAGCCAGGAGAGAACAAGCCAGAGGTGGGGCAGGAAATGTCAGGAGACTCTGGGAGCCAACAGATGGTGCTGATCCACAGCAGGGTGAGAGCTTCTGTGCAGTTGAAATGAGAGATAAAAACTATCTACGGCCACAAACAAGCCTTTGACTATTAAAGAAACCTAATCACCAAATAAAGAACATCCCAGACACCACATTTTCTGATTTATAGTGATATTTTTCAGTGTTCTCTCCCAACCTCATCTCCGCCAAGTCAGGGCCTCCTGCACTGCCAACCCCTCCTCCCTGAAGGCCAGCCTGTACCGTCACGTGGGAGGGCAGGGGAAGATCACTGAGGGGTGACTCGCCGCCCCACCATTCCCGAGACGCCCCAGCCCCCCCGAAGGGCATGGATACATCAAGCCTTCCCATCATTGCTCCTCAGGCCTCTGCCCAGGTGGCTCTTTGCTGGGCTTTTCCATTCTGTTAGACCACAAGTCAGGCCGAAGAGCCCACAAGTTGGGCTTTCACTGGCCTGCTCGTTAGCATAGCCATGAAGAGGCCTGGCGGCAGCTCTCCCCACACATCACGCTGCTCTGGGCTGCGGTAGTAGGCGTGTTCACTATCCTGCCTGTCTGAGGAGAGGAGGAGCGGATGGGAAGGGAGATTTTTCCTGGGCCACTTTCCATTTTCTCTCTGCCCTAGCCCAAGCTGATTTACTCAATGAATGACACTGTCTCTGCGGTGGCCAGCTGCACCTCTACCACTGCCTCTCCCTGGGCCCTGTGCCCCATGGCAGGGATCCCATCTGCAGGCTCATAGGTTATTCCGCTGAAGCGCCTCGCACAGGTTCTGGTTGGCATCAGGCTCTTCCGTCAGAACCTCTACGGTCTCCCACTCCCCGGATCGGCTTGACCTTTTGATGGCATCCACTACACTCTGCATGTACAGCCCGTCCTCAAATGAGGCGGCCATGGAGACAGGGGCGCGGTCCCAGGTACGCCGGTCCCCCTGCCCCTGGAAGGACTGGCGCAAGGCCTGCACCATGTAGACCATGCCCTTCAAGTAGAGCAGCGGGACGTCCTGGGGCCCCTGTTCGGGCAGCCCTGCACCCACGGCCAGTGAGTCTCTCACCAGCAGCTCCTCCTGAGTGGCAGAGTTTTTTTGCCCATAGAGGTCAGCACCCCGGGCGACAAGGCGCCCCGCAGAGCCTACCACCATGACTTCATGCACAAAGGCCCCTGGCATGTTGAAGTTAAGTGTCACTGTGCTGCACACCCCTCCACCCATGAGCATCTGGAAGAAGCAGAAGTCATCACTGGTGACATGCCTAATGCCACGGATGGCAGCATTCTGCCTCACGAAGGTCTTGAGAAGCCCGTGGACCTTCTCGGCTCTCCGGCCAGTCAGGTGGGTCAGCAGGTCCACGATGTAGGTGCCCATGGTGTGCAGGCCCCCGCCGCCCATGAGCTCATCACAGATCCAGCCATAGCTGGGGCTGAGCAGGCTGCCGGAGTAGATGCGAGCATCACAGATCATCACTGCGCCTACATAATGCTCCGCAATCAGCTGCTTCATGCGCACGAAGGCAGGCAGGAAGCGCAGCACGTTCCCCACCAGGCTCATCAGCTGCGGGTAGTAGCGTGAGGCTGTCACCATCCGGAAAGCATCCACCGAAGTTGCAGCCTTCTCACAGACCACATTCTTGCCAATACCTATAAATAAGGCACAAAGGGAAATCTCCAAGTTTCAAGGTGCTTTGGGGGCAGTTATGAACCTAGGGCCTTCACACTGAGCTATATCCCAGTCCTTTTGAAAATTCTTAAATTTTGCAATAAGGTCTGGCTAAACTGCCTGGGAAGGGACTTGTAATCTTCCTGCCTCAGCCTTCCAGAGTGCTGTGTGATAGGCATGTGTCACCACGCAATGTGGGAAAAACTTAAGTGGAAAGGTGCAGGACCAAAAGTTCCTCAGCTTAGACTGTAAACAATCCCAGTGACTAGAATGGAATAACTCTGGGTTGGATAAAGAGGAGCAGAACCTCCCCCTGGCCTCACCTCACCCATGGCCTTTGAACTGAGCCAAATCCCCAGACCTTTTTTTTTTTCTCTTTTGAGACAGGGTCTTGCTTTGTAGTTCAGGCTGGCCCTGAGCTCACTGTGTCACTCAGGCAAGCCTTGAACTCACAGCAATCCTCTTGCCTCTGCTTCCCGAGTGCTGGGATTACAGGTTTGCACCACCACACTCAGTACTGATTGCTAGTGGGCATGAGTCACCATGCCTGGTATTGTTGTATGTGGTTTCTGGGGATCGAACCAGGGACCTTGTGCTCGCTAGGCAGGTGCCAAAACCACTGAGCTAAATCTCCAGCCCTCCCCAGACCTTTTTTATTTTGGGACAGGGTCTTGCTAATTTGCCCAGGCTGACTTTGAACTTGTGATCCTGCCTCAGTCTCCTGATTATGGTGCCAGGATTTCAGAGGAGTAGGTTCTTTTCTTTTCATTCCTTTTTTTTTTTTTTTTTTTTGAGTCAGGGTCTTGCTTTGTAGTTCAGGCTGGCCCTGAGCTCACTATGCAGCCCAGGCAAGCCTCGAACTCAGCAATCCTCCTGTCTCTGCCTCCCAAGTGCTGGGATCACAGGCGTGAGGCACCACGCCCGGCACTGTGGTATGTGGTATTGATGGCTGGTGGGCATGAGTCTCCACGCCCAGCATTGTATGTGGTTACCAGGATCGAACTCAGGACCTTGCGCTTGCGAGGCAGGTGCTGGAACCACTGAGCTAACCCTCCAGCCCCGATTCCTTTTTTTTTTTTTTTTTTGAAGATTTTTATAACTGGACAATCTCCTCTCTCCTCTCTCTCTCTCTTTCTTGAGACAAGAGTCTCACTATGTAATTTAGGCTAACCTTAAACTATGGAGCCTAGGCTGGCCTCAAACTTGTAATCCTTCTGTCTCAGCCTCCCAAGTGTTAGAGAGGAATCAGTTCATAAGAGACATGTATATAGCTGAGGCAGAAAGCCACAACCCAGGGCTAGGAACTTTAGAGAGGGGATGACAATTTCACGTGTCAGCTTAGTTACACTAAGTCTAGATGCTGCTATGAAGTGTTTCTAAAGACATGACTAACATTTAAATAAGAGAGTTGAGGGCCACGGATTTAGCTCAATGGTTCTGGCATCTGCCTCACAAGCACAAGGTCCTGAGTTCGATGCCCAGCACCACATACCACAGTGCTGGGCATGGTGGCTCATGCCCGTAATCCCAGCACTTGGGAGGCATAGGCAGTAGGACTGCTGTGAGTTTGAGGCTTGCCTGGGGTACACAGTGAGCTTAGGGCCAGCCTCAAATACAAAGCGACTACTATCTGTTCCCCGCCTCAAAAGAAAAAAAATTCAAGAGAGTTGAGCCAGGTGTAGTGGCAAATACCTATGATCCCAGTACTCAGGAGGCTGAGACAGAAAGATCTTTTTGAGTTGGAGGCCAGCCTGGGCTACACAGTGAGTTCAAAGCCACCCTGAACAACATAGCAAGATGCTGTCCCAAAAATGTTCCATAATGTGGATGAGCCTCAAACAACTAGTTGAAAGCCACAAAAGACAGGTCCTTTGATAAGGAGGGAATGTAGCCTCCAGAATGCCACCAGGACCATGACTGCAACATAGATTTTTGCCAGAATTTTCAGCATGGTCATATGTCCTGTGGATTTTGGACTTCTTAGCCCTCATAAGTACATAAACCAATTTCTAACTGTTTCTCTTTCCATATCCTTTGGTTCTGTTTCTCTGGAGAATCTGGACTAATATAGGGAAGCTGAGGAGGCAGAAATTATGGACATGTCTCTGTATTAGGCATTTATTACATCATCAGTCTGGGCTGAGATAATCAATCTACAGTCTAGAAAATGGGCCTGCCACTCAGTTCTAACTCCATAGAAGTCTCTGAGGGCAAGTAGTCAAAAGGTCAGAAACTGCTTCTCTCCACTGCAGGGTGTGGTGGCACTCTAGGAGACTGAGGCAGGAAGATCTCAAATTTGAGCCCATCCTTAGTGAGACTCTGCCTCATAAATAAATAACGTGTGTGTGTTGGGGGGGAGGGGTACAGCTCAGGGCAAAGGCCCTAGCTTTAATCCCCAGTGCCACACAAAACAAAAACCCAAAATCCTGCTTGCCTCCACCAAGAGGGGAAAGGAAGTGAAAACAGTTTTTCTGGGTCTGCCACATCTGGGCTGGAATGCACCTGAAGTAAAACAAGGCAGACAAAGCCCCAGAGAGCAAGCCAAATGCTGCACAGCCTCCCTACGAGCAATGGCAAGGCTCAGCCCTGCTCCGCGTTCCAAAGTAAAAGCACATGAACAGCCATGAAACACCGGCACCTGGTTTGTTCCTGAGTTCAGGGTGGCTCAAGTTGAAAGAAATCCTATGCTAATACTTTCATCAGAAAATTTAGCTCAAGAAACAGTACAGACCAGATACAAGTTTACAAGTCATAGTGAGCTGGAGAAAGTCAAGATGCCACTTATCATCTACAGACACTGCTCACAGTGGGCCACTCAAACCCCACCACCTCGGTTCTCTCCAGAAGTCACTGGCTTCTCAGCTTAAAGGTTAGTGGGAGGGTGCCAGGGATGTAGCTCAGCGGCACAGAGCCTGCCTGGCAAGCTTGAGGCCCTGACTTTGATTCCTGGTACCAAAAACAATCTAGGAACACAGAACAAGGCTTCATGCAGATGGGAAGATCTAGGGAGGTTTCCCAGGGGATGACCCTTAAGGGAGCAGGCATTCCAAGGAGCAGAAGGAGCAAAGGGCATCAGAGAGGGCAAAGTCACAGTGGCAAGAAAAAGCCAAGAATCAGGGTTCCAAAGTCCCGGGCACATGCCAGCAAACAGGACTGGCAGGATTACACAGAGCCTATGAGCAATGTGGGAAACTGGGTGGGTGTCAGGAGTATCACTCCTAAAGTGAGTCAAGGCAGAGGACGTGACGTGGGGCTCCTGATTCCCCTTTCCTTAGGGTGTCCTCATCTTTTTCTTCAGCCAAAATCATTCACATCCAACTTTCTTTTGCTTTATTTTGTCTTTTTTTTTTTTTTTTTGAGATAGGGTCTCACTATGTAATTCAGGCCAGCCTCAAACTCACTATGTTTTCTATCTAGACCTTGAACTTGTGGCAATCCTCCTGCTTCAGCCTCCCAAATTCTGGGACTATAGGCTTGTGCCCGCACGCCTGCCTCCATTGTCAATTTCAGTAAATCCTGGTAGGTTAGCCTTCTAACTACATCTAGAAGCTAATCAATTCACACTGGTCCTTCGTTTTCCAAGATACCATTGCCTGGATTATGCAATGATCACTTAACTGGTTCCCCTGCTTCTGCTCAGCCTCCTTCAGTCTCTTTACAACACAGCAGCGAGGGTGGTTCTAACTCTAATTTCAATCCTGAATGTTCTCCAAAGGCCCTGATGTCTTGCTCTCCAGCCCTTAGTGAAAGTGGGAGTCAGCAGGACCTTCAGGAGGTGGGTGAGTCTAATGCAGGGAAGTCAGGGTACTGGGGATGCACCTCTGAAGAGAGTACCTGGGTCCTGGCCTCCTCTCTGCTTTCCAGCTGCCATGGAGGGAGCAGTTCTGTTCTACCATGTGCTCCCCACCTTGGCACTGGGCCTCACACAGACCTAAAAGCAACAGAGGTGACTAACAAGGGACTAAAACCTCTGAGACTGTCAAAAGAAACTTTCATGCCTTTTAAATTGTTTAAACCAGTATTTTGTTGTAGTAATGGGAAGCTAACACAAAACCTAAACTGGGTCACATTACCCATTTAAATCTTCCTTTACATAAAGCCTCCCAATGGCTTCTCATCTCATTTAGAAAAACAACCCAAGTCCTAACAGCAGCCTACTCATAAGACCTTGTTCTATTATCTGAGGACTCATCCAAAATTTACTTGGTGATCTCTTGTTTATAGTCCTCACCTGTCACGATGCTGGAGGCACTGAAGCAGATGAGGCTCTCCTGTGCAGGGCTGTGGGTGGGGGGTGACAGTGACCTAACTCTGGAGGACAGAGAGACAGGGCAAGAGCTCATCGGGGTCAGCACAAGCTTGCTCTGGACCAACCTGTGCCCCTCTTCTCACTGAAGACCACCTTGAACAATGTGTACACCCAGGACTCCCCCGTGCTGTCCAGGCTCCCTGCCTGCATTCCACAGGCAATTCCCAGTTCAGGAGCAGCTCTAAGGCTGGATGCCCCAGACCCAGGGCCACCGAGGCTAGACTGTGCCTTCTCTACCTATGTGCACCGTGAATAAGCCCTTCAGAAGGGCAGTGACTGGAGTAGGTGCAGCTTGTCCTGATGGACTCAGATGGGAACTCATATGACCATCTTGTGGCAGAAATAAGTTACCATGAACTATACATCTTGCTACAAAAAAAGAAGAAACTATAAAACTGATAGCTCACATGACGGCCAGGGCCAGGGCAGCAGACCACCCCACCAATTATTGGTGCTAAACTTAACTGTTGAAGCCAGAAATCTGTGGTCAAAAATTTCTCACTTCAGGAATGATAAATTAAGTCTTGTCTTTTTAAAAATCCAACTAGGGGTTGAATCCAGGCTCTTCACACTAAGCTCCATTCCCAGTCCTTTCTTTTACTTTTTATTTTGAGACAGAGGCAGGGTCTTGCTAAATTGCCAAGACGAGGCTCAAACTTGTGATCTTCCTGCCTCAGCCTTCCAGAATGCTGGTATAGGTGTGTATCACTATGCCCATCTTAATTTTTTGCTCATGTTAGGCTCAACTTTGCTATATTTCTGTCTCAAACCCCCTGAATACTGTATTACAAACAGGTGACAGCATGCTTAGCTGGTCAAAAATTTTATATATATATATATATATATATATATATATATATATATATATATATATATATATATATATAAACACATTGAAACTCTATAGTTTTGCACAATAGTGTAATCCCAGCACTCGGGAGGCAGAGACAGGAGGATTGCTGACTTCGAGGCTTGCCTGGGCTACAAAGTGAGCTCAGGGCCAGCCTGAACTACAAAGTGAGACCCTGTCTCTAATTAATTAATTAATTAATTAATTAATTAAAATAATTTTTAAAAAGGGGGCCAGAGATGTTGCTCATTGCAAAGGCCTTGGGTTCAATCCTTAGTACCAAAACAAACAAAAGTGAAAACAAAAGACTCAATTCATTGCTAAACGACCTGATATTCCTATGACCCTTTTTGGATTTTTGTTTCATCATAGTAAAATGAATCCTGTCTATTTTTCAGGGAAGAAGATGACCTAGTCTCCACTGAGGCAGTGTATGTAGAGTGCCTGGTCTAGCACAGCTCTGTCAACATGCATTTATAACGAATATCACAGGTGATACTGAGCAGAAGTCATAAAAAGAAGGCAAAAAGGGCCACTGTTATTCAGATATTAAGATGCATAGACAAGTACTCTGTGTGCAGTACTCTGCAAATTTGATTTTTTTTTATTTTTGAGACAGGGTCTCGCTTTGTAGTTCAGGCTGGCCCTGAACTCACTATGGAGCCCAGGCAAGCCTCAAACTCAGCAATCCTCCTGTCTCTGCCTCCCAAGTGCTGGGATGACAGGTGTGAGCCACCACGCCTGGCCAAATTTTGAGACAGGGTCTCACTTTGTAGTTCAGGCTGACCCTGAGCTCACTATGTAGCCCAGGCAAGCCTCGAAGTCAGCAATCCTCCTGCCTCTGCCTCCCGAGTGCTGGGATGACAGGCGTGAGCCACCACGCCCGGCACTGTGGTATGTGGTACTGACTGCTGGTGGACATGAGACAGCATGCCTGGTACTGTTGTATGTGGTTGCCGAGTTTGAACCAGGGACCTTGTGCTTGCTAGGCAGGTGCCGGAACCACTGAGCTAAATCTCCAGTCCTGCAAATTTGATTTTTGAAAAAGGATGTTCAAAAATCAACATGAACGGGGTTTTCTTATTATTTTCTTATTGTGCTGCTCACTGGGGCTCATAGAGATAGGCCCTCTTGACACTTGGAAAGCTCATATGCCACAAGGTCTACAGGAAATGATTTGGTGCCTTTGGAAATCTTTCTACCACCCCTCAGCTTTTACCCATCCTGCCACCCTGACCTTCAAAGAGCCCACAGAATATTTATCAGTGACACACGTGGGAGTCCAGGCCTGAACTCCCAGGACTATGAAACCAGTGCTATAGGAAGGAGAAGCACATATGGGTCAGCAGCCTATGAGGTCTTTGCATCCCCAAATCTCTAAATAACAGAAGCTGCCAGGCAGGCACAATGATATAAGCTGATAATCTAGCAGTTAGGAAGCTGAAGCAGAATTGCTGCAAGTTCAGTGCCACCCTGTGCTACATGGTGAGTTCAAGGCCAGCTTGAACTACCAGCAAGACCCGGTCTCAACCCCCTCAAACAAACAAACAATAGAAGCTTTACAAAAGATGCTGAGACATAACAAAGGGATGGCAAACATGGTGTCAATTACCCAGGGGAGGAAGTAGAGGAGCTCCTGATGCAATCACTATGCACCTCCCACGCTCCTCCATACTTGTGAGATTTCCAGGTTAGGAAGAGGACAGCCACGTGCTGGGGAGACTGCCATCTGGCTGTTAAACACATGTGGCCAACTAGGGAGGTAACAAGGAAATTCAATCCTTAGATGCAAAACTCCATGGAGAGCTGCAAGCTCTGGATGACCAGAAGCTTCCTGCTATGGCAAGGTGCGGCTGGGTAAGGAGGACACTACAGTGGAATGCAGAGAGGGAGGTGGGAGGAAGGAGATTTCTAATGACTGCTAGGAGTTTGGTGGTGGCAACATTAGGACAAGGCATCTGTTTCAAGCCACAAAAGGTCACGGAAGGAAGGGGACAGATCCTGTGCCTGAACTTCTAAATGCAAAACCCTTATTGTCTTATCAAGCATGGGGATCAAAATTACCCAGAGGTAAACCACCTCCCGGAGAGCTGCACAGGCTTTTGGGAAGACCTGAAATACATGTTTATAAGTTGGTCTGGCTCCCCTGCCAAGAAGTCAAAGGAGAGATTAGAGAGGCTGTAAATAGCTTTTTTTTGGAGACAGGGCCTCATTTTGTAGTTCAGGCTAGCCCAGGCTAGCCTCAAACTCAGCAATATTCCTGCCTCTGCCTGAGTGCCGGGATTATAGACCCGAGCCACCACTTTCAGCATTGTGATATGTGGGCGTGGGTCACCATGCCTGGTACTGTCATATGTGGTTACCAGGGATCGAACTCAGGGCCTTGTGCTTGCTAGAAGGTACTGGAACTATTGAGCTAAATCTCCAGCCCCTGTACATAGCGTTTTGCTTCCCAACAATGGGAAACATGATTGCTGAATGCCTTTTGTTTTCTTCAGTGCTGCGGATGGAACCCAGGGTTTCCAACAGCTACACATATGACCTGCACCCCCAAAATTCCTGGGTACTTTTCAGTTCAGGTTTTCTGAAGGGTGAGAGTTCAAGCTGCAAACCTCCCTCCAGTTCATGCTCCCTTGAACTTGGCCCAGAGGAACTGCCCCAGGGCTACGTGGAGGTTTCTTTGTTCCTCAGAACATACCACAAGAGGGGCCAGGGGTTTAGCTCAGGAGGCCCTGTACCTGCCTGGCAAGTGTAAGGTCATGAGTTCAATTCACAGGCTGCACCAAAAATATCCTCAGTTCCCTACCTAGAGGCCTGGGACTAGATCATTTCACAAAATCAGATGGGTACAAAAGCAACTCAAGAAAAGCAATACTTTTATGTTTTACAAAACACAGGGAAAGCACTCCCCCCCCTTTTTTTTGAAGGAAGAGGCTTTGCTACTAGTAAGTTTGATTTGTTTTAATTTGAGGTGGGGTCTTACTATGTGCATCAGGCTATTCTTAAACACCTGGGTGATCCACCCTCAGCCTCCCACTGGTATAACAGGCCTATGCCACCGTGCCCAATCTCTCACCTTTTATAATAGTTGGCAGCACAGAACAATGTCAGAAGGGTGTTTAATTAAATGGGTGATTTAGGTAATTGTGATATACTTCTTACAAGAAGGGCTGATCTAAAATTAGAATGCTTTAATAGCTACAGAATTAATTATGTTTTTTTCTAGCTCTAAGACTACAGACCTTAATTAAAACAAAAGTAACACAAAGAAAAAGATAGGAAGAGACACAGCCCTAGTAATAAGTTTGAAAAAAGAAAAGAGAAACAGACTCACATGGGAAAAAGGAAAACATCCTGTCTCACATATATAAAGACTCATACATGGGAGCATGAGACTATCCAGCTAGACAAAGGGCTAGTCTTTTTGGATACTGCCTGAGGACTTACAAACACAATGTATTTTTACAATTGTCAATATAATACCTGCATCTATTCTGTTCTCCACCTAAACAGTAACAGCTAGAAACTTCCAGAAATTTACAGGTAGAAAGGGTGGGTTTTGCTCTCAAAACATATCTGACAAGGCCACAGACTTAGCTCAGAGGTTCTAGCACCTGCCTAGCAAGTGCAACAACCTGAGTTTGATCCCTGGTAACCACATTCAACAATACTGGGTGTGGTGTCTCACACCCACCAGCAATCAGTACCACATGCCACAAAGGTGGTCATGCTGGCTCATGCCTGTAATCCCAGCACTCGGGAGGCAGAGGCAGGAGGATTGCTGAGTTTGAGGCTTGCCTGGGCTACATAGTGAGCTCAGGGCCAGCCTGAACTACAAAGACAGTGTCTAAAAACAAAACAAAATAAAACAAAACAAAACAAAACAGAAAAACAACCAAAAACCCAAAATATAGGGCCGGAGGGTTAGCTCAGTGGTTCCTGCGCCTGCCTTGCAAGCGCAAGGTCCTGAGTTCAATCCCCAGTGACCACATACAATGCTGGGCGTGGAGACTGATACCCACTAGCAATCAATACCGCATACCACAGTGCAGGGCGTGGTGGCTCACGCCTGTAATCCCAGCACTCGGGAGGCAGAGACAGGAAGATTGCTGAGTTCGAGGCTTGCCTGGGCTACATAGTGAGCTCAGGGCCAGCCTGAACTACAAAGCGAGACCCTGTCTCCAAAAAAAAAAAAAAAAAACAACCAAAATATATCTGACAACTAATAGGAAACCATTTCACAACAGAGATACCTTAAAAGGTTTAGTTGTACTTCTAGAGTACAATCAAATTCAGTGAGCATCTAGAAAGAGAATCTTGCTCTGCTTTGTTTTCAAAATGAATCTGGTTGGTACAGCATATGTAAATCAATAAACATAACACACTATATTAACAGACTCAAGGACAAAAACCATATAGTCATCTCAATGCAGAAAATGCATCTGTCAAAATCCAACACCCTTTCATGATCAAAACCCTACAGAAAATTGGAATAGATGGACTTTAGCTCAACCTAATTAAAGCTATTTACAAGAAACCAACAGCCAGCATCATACTAAATGGTCAAAAACTGAAACCTTTTTTTTTTTGAGACAGAGTCTCACTTTTGTAGTTCAGGTTGGCCCTGAGTTCACTATGTAGTCCAGGCAAGCCTCGAACTCAGCAATCCTCCTGTCTCTGCCTCCCGAGTGCTGGGATTACAGGTGTGAGCCACCACGCCCAGCAAAAACTGAAACCTTTTACACTAAGATCAGAAACAAGGATATCCACTATCACCACTCTTGTTCTATACAGGTCTGGAAACATTAGCCACAGCCATCAGACAAGATAAAGAAGTAAAAAGGAATAAAGATAGGAAAGGAAGAATTTAAACTGTCATTATTTACTGTTGACATGAAACTGTATAACACAGTGCTGGGCGTAGTGGCTCATGTCTACAATCCCAGCACTGGGGAGGCAGAAGCACGAAATCGCTGAGTTTGAGGCTTACATGAGCTACACATGAGCTCAGGGTCAGCCTGAACTAAAAAGTGAGACCTTGTCTCAAAGAAAAAAAATAAATAAATAGCCTTTTTATACACAAACAACAGACTCATTGAGAGAGATATTGGGGAGTCAATTTCTTTCACGATAGCATCCAAAAAAATATATCTAGGAATTAGCTTAATAAAGATGGGGAAAGACCTCTACTCTGAAAACTATGGCACTCTGAAAAAGGAGATTGAAGAGGATATCAGAAAATGGAAAGACATCCCTTGTTTCTGGGTAGGAAGAACCAACATCGTCAAAATTGCTATACTCCCACAACTATTATATAGATTTAATGCAATTCTAATTGAAATTCTAACAGCATATTTCACAGCTCTAGAGAAAACAATCCAAAAATTCATCTGGTATCACAAAAGATCTAGAATAGCAAAAGCAATTCTAGGCAACAAAGACATGGCTGGGAGTATCACAATCCCCAATCTGAAACTATATTACTAGGTCACTGTAATAAAAACAGGATGGTACTGGCAAAGTAACAGATCCGAGGATCAGTGGAAGAGACTAGAAGATCCAGAAACAACCCGAGTATACTAAGCCACCTGCTCTTCAACAAAGGAGCAAATACCCTCATGGAGGAAAGATAGCCTCTTTAACAAGTGGTGCTGGAAAATTGGGTTTCAATTTGCCAGAGACTAAAGCTAGATCTATGTCTTTCATCGTGTACTAAACTAAAATCAACGTGGATTAGAGACCTAAAAATTAAAACAGAAACACTAACTCTGCTGCAAAACAGGTAGAACTCTTAGAGACATCGGCTTAGGGAAAGACCTTATAAACAAAACCTCAGCAGCATAGGAACTAGCAAAAGGAATCAACAACTGGGATCTCATCTTATTAAAAAGCTTCTGCACAGCAAGAGCAAAGACAATCACTAGCAGAGCAAAAAGACAATCAACAATATGGCAAAAAGTTTTACCAGCTGTTTCTCAGACAAAGGGCTACTATCTAGACTATATAAAGAGCTTAAAAAATCAGGCTCCCAAATTTAAAGACCCAATTCAAAAATGGTTATCTGAAATGAACACACTTTTCAGAGGAAGAAGTAAAAGCAGCTAAGAAACACATGAAGAAATGCTTGACATCACTGCTCATTCTAGAGATGCAGATGAAAACAACACTGAGATTTGATCTCACTTCACAAAAAATGGCTGCTATCATGAAAACAACCAACAACAAATGCTGGTGAGGCTGTGGGGAGAAAGGAATCCTCCTTCAGTGTTGCTGGGAATGTAGACTGGTGCAACCACTGTGGAGATTCCTCAAAAAAGTAGGATTAGAGATCCCATTTGACCCTGCTATTACCCTGCTAGGTATATACACAAAAGAATTAAAAAGATTCATATCACAGTGACATTTGTGCACCCATGTTTATAGTAGTTCAGTCTGTGATAGCCAAATCTTGGAAACCCAAATGCCCATCAACTGGAGACTGGGTAAAGAAGATGTGTTTTTTAAAAACTAAGATGGAGTGTTACTCTGCCACAAAGAATGATAAATTTGAGCCGGGCGTGGTGGCTCACGCGTGTAATCCCAGCACTCGGGAGGCAGAAGCAGGAGGATTGCTGAGTTCGAGGCTTGCTACATAGTGAGCTCAGGGCCAGACTGAACTACAAAGCGAGACCCTGTCTCAAAAAAAAAAAAAAAATCTAGCAGTCTTTTGGCTGAGTTTTTAGGAACTTCTATGTAGAGTATTATGTCATCAGTGAGTAATGACAATTTTAATTGCTCCCTTCATTCCTTTTACTTTTTTTACAAAAAAAAAAAAAATTCTCATTTTTTCCCATTCCCCTCCCCCCAACCTCCCACTCCTTATATACCTAAGCTTTGTTTCCTTTTTTTTTTTTTTGAGACAGGTTCTCGCTTTGTAGTTCAAGCTGGCTCTGAGCTCACTATGTAGCCCAGGCAAGCCTGGAACTCAGCAATCCTCCTGTCTCTGCCTCCCGAGTGCTGGGATTACAGGTGTGAGCCATCATGCCCGGCACTGTGGTATATGGTATTGATGGCTGGTGGGCATGAGTCTCCACGCCCAGCATTGTATGTGGTTTCCAGGGATCGAACTCAGGACCTTGCGCTTGCGAGGCAGGCGCCGGAACCACTGAGCTAAATCTCCGGCCCAGAATTAAGTTGTTTTTTTGAGACAGAGTCTCACTTTGTAGTTCAGGCTGGCCCTGAGCTCACTATGTAGCCTAGGCCAGCCTTGAACTCAGCAATCCTCCTGTCTCTGCCTCCTGAGTGCTGGGATTACATGTAAGAACCACAATGCCTGCCATTGTGGTATGTGGTACTGATTGCTGCTGGGTGTCAATCACTACACCTAGTATTATTGTATGCGGTTACCGGGGACTGAACCAGGAACCTTGTGCTTGCTAGACAGGCACTGGAACCACTGTGCTAAATCTCCAGCCCTGAGAATTAAGTTTTATCAGGTACTGGTACAAACTCTAATGTCAACTGTGATCATAATGTGTATATAAAATGTACCAATAAAATCAATTTTAAAAAATAAAATGTACCAATAAAATCAATTAAAAAATAAAAAAAATTGCTGGATGAATATTTACTGGGTCATTTTCATAATAAATCAGGTTGTGATTTATATGGAAGAAGAGATGAATTTGTCTAGAGTTGACAGGAAAGAAGGCCAATGGGAACTGCAGGAAACAGCGCAACAGGCCACACCCAGCTAGGGCAGGAGATTACCAAATTTGGAACTTCCCAAGGGAGCAGAGATGTGAGCAGGCTGAACCGCAGATCCTGTTGGGGAAATCAGTACGGTCACAGCCTTCCTGCCGTCTGGCAATACAAGATCGCAGCTTGGCAGGAAGGGTGTGAGCTCCCTGCAGTCCAAAGTGACAAAACATGGAAACACTCACCTTGTTAGATAGCTGTCTCTCCTTCCTGTGGTGTCATGGTGTGGAAGAATAAACACATCAGCCACAACCAACTCACCAGGGCCCAGGGCCGACCAATTTCTCAGAAGCAGACTACACTGGCTGAAATATAGTAACCTCCAGCCGCTCGGTAGGTCACCTTTTAGACTATGTCCTTAGTTTTTACTCAGGGGTTTACTCATAGGAGGCAGAGAAGGCTGTGTCCTTTTCCTCTTAGATCCTCCCATATTGCCAGGCGTGGCAGCACACACTTGTAATCCTAGCACTTGAGAGGGTAGGGCAGGAGGACTGTAGCAAGTTCAAGGCTAGCTACACTACACGGTGAATTGAAGGCCAACCTGAACTACATAGTGAGACCCTCATAAAAACAAGTCCCAAAATAACACAACCCGAAAGAAAAAGACCCTTTGACATGCCCTCCCCAGTTCCGCTCCAGGTCTAGGGATGAAGGATGTCCCAGGAGGTACCCTCAGGGCCAGAGAAAGGGGTGAGCCCTGCAGTTGTGTCTGGAAATGCATACCTAGAGCCTTCACAGATATCTGCCGAGTGAGTGGAGGGGGGATGTTGATGCACACCAGGTCCACGTCCTGATGCAGCAAGACATCATCGGTGTGGCTTGTGTAGAAGGTGATGTCCATCTCCTCAGCAAGCTGCTTCGCCTCCTCCTCCGTCTTCCCCCACAGGGCCTCCACGGTGAAGCCCTCTGCTCTTAGCAGTGGGACCAGGACCCGGGCTGAGCTGCCAGTCCCAAACACACCCACTCCCGGCAGCATCTTCATCCCAGCCTCCACTCACCACCTCATCTCCTCACAAGGAGCTGACCTTTCCACCGGTCTGGTCAAGCATGGCTCCTAGAAAACAGCAAGTAACATGGCACAGTTAATAGGGAAGGGCACACTCAGATGAGGTGAGTCTATGAGCTTGTGTCCAAAGGCAAAAGATTCTCACCCAAAAAGCACAAATGAAATACAGTGGTACTTCAGTTCATGAACACTTTTTTTTTTTGAGACAGGGTCTCGCTTTGAAGTTCAGGCTAGCTCTGAGCTCACTATGTAGCCCAGGCAAGCTTCGAACTCTGCAATCCTCCAGTCTCTACTTCCTGAGTGCTGGGATTACAGGCGTGAGCCACCATGCCCGGCACTGTGGTATGTGGTATTGACTGCTGGTAGGCGTGAGTCTCCACGTCCAGCATTGTATGTGGTTACTGGAGATCGAACTCAGGACCTTGTGCTTGCAAGGCAGGCACCGGAACCACTGAGCTAATCCTCTGGCCCTCATGAACGCTTTTGTTTGCGAGCAGTTTGGTTTACAAATAGAAGCATTTGGAAAAACTCTGTTTTTGTTTGCAAACCCTGCATTGGATGACAAATACAACAATGTTTCTTTCCCACACAAACCCCAATGTGACCATCTTTTCCAAAATACTAGAACAAACTAAGTTTGTGAATTGAGGCACTGCTCACGGTAGTACTTCCAATGAAAAGCTGCCAATTCTCCTCCACAGAAACTGTAGAATAACAGTAAAAGCTACCTACTGCAAATCAACAGTGGGTAAAAGGGCCAGGTGTGGTGATGCACACTTGTAATCTCAGCACTTGGGAGGCTGAGGCAGAAGGATCATGGTAAATTTGAGGCCACCCTGAGGTACGCAGTGAGCTCAAGGCCAGTCTGGCCTATACAGCAAGACCCTGTCTAAAAAAAAAGTAGACTGTAATCCCAGCACTCGGGAGGCAGAGACAGGAGGATCGCTGAGTTCAAGGCTTGCCTGGGCTACATAGTCAGCTCAGAGCCAGCCTGAACTACAAAGCGAGACCCTGTCTCAAAAAAAAAAAAAAAAAAAAAGGTAGAAAAATTAGGGTGAAAATACTTCTTTTGCTACTTTTTTTCCTTGTAATACTAGTCAAGCCATTTAGCTAGCTTTCAGAGACTTAACTATAAAGAGTACAATTTTTTTTTAATTCCTTTTTGCAGGGCTGGAGATTTAGCTCAGTGGTTCTGGTGCCTGCCTAGCACACACAAGGTCCCTGGTTTGATCCTCAGTAACCACATACAACAATACCAGGCATGGTGGCTCATGCCCACCGGCAATCAGTACCACATACCACCATGCTGAACGTGGTGGCTCACGCCTGTAATCCCAGCACTTGGGAGGCAGAGGCAGGAGGATTGCTGAGCTCGAGGCTTGCCTGGGCTACATAGTGAGCTCAGGGCCAGCCTGAACTACAAAGGGAGACCATGTCTCAAAAGAAAAAAAAATTCCTTTTTGCAATAGTAGTAATGGTATATACCTGAAATCCCAGCACTTGGTAGCTGAGAAAGGAAGATCACTGCAAGTCTAAGGCAGTCTTTCATTTGGGATCAAATCATGGGAGAAAACCAAGTTAAGATTTGGGTGTGGGGCCGGAGGGTTAGCTCAGTGGTTCCAGTGCCTGCCTCACAAGCGCAAGGACCTGAGTTCGATCCCCGGTAACCACATATAATGCTGGGCATGGAGACACGCCCACCAACAATCAACACCGCATACCACAATGCCGGACGTGGTGGCTCACGCCTGTAATCCCAGCACTCGGGAGGTAGAGACAGGAGGATTGCTGAGTTCGCGGCAGCTTGCCTGGGCACCATAGTGAGCTCAGGGCCAGCCTGAACTACAAAGCGAGACCCTGTCTCCAAAAAGCCAAAAAAAAAAAAAAAAAGATTTGGGTGTGCTCAGAGCACTAGGCTTCCTGACAGAGCACCCGACCCTAGCTAGAGCCCCTACGCTCTGGCTAGCATCGGCCTCACTAGTAACCCTAGACTCAGTAGGAGTTACCACTTTCCCTCCCTCTCTCCCTTCCTTTTCTGTAGTACAGGAGAAGGAACCTAGGGCTTTCATACCAAATTATATCCCTCTACATTTAAAATAAAGTGTTTTACAACTCCTGAGACAGAACCTCATTAAGTTGCCAGGCTGGGAGTACAGGTGCGTGCCATCACAACTGGCTAAGGTGACCATCTTAGCCAGTTTTAAGTGTGCACATCAGTGGTAGCCAGTGCAATCATACTGTTGTACAACCATCACAACCACTCACCGCCAGAGGACTCCTCACCTTGCAAAACTCAAACTTCACACTTACTAAATAAAAACATTCCTTGTCCCCCAGAGACCACCATACTATTTTCATCTGAGTCTGACTCCAACTACCTAATCAAAGTGAATTACACAGCATTTGTGCTTTTATGCTTAGCTTATTTCATTAGCACAATGTCCTCCTGGTTTCATGCATATGAACTTGTGGCAGGTGTCGAATTTTGTTCCGTTGAAAGGCTGAAGAATATTCTGTTGTATATATATATATATGTCCAGGATTTTGCTCATCCAGTCTTCTCTCAGTGAACAATGGGATCACTGCCACATTTATTGTGAGTAATCCTACCATAGGTATACCCACTTAATTTATAGGTACAAATTTATAGGTATACACACATTTTTTTTCAACGCACATTTTCATTTTTTTTTTCAATGCACATGTTTTTGAGACCCTGCCTTCAGGTGTTTTTGGACATATTCCCAGAAGTGGAACTACTGGATCATATGGTAATCCTGGTTTTAATTTGCTAAGGAAAGCCACCACAGCTAGCTCAAAAATAAATTTGTATACCAGTGACCTCCAGGTCTGTTGCACAAGCCCAGGTTTCCTGCCAGAGAGTCACAGCCACGTGTCTTGCTCCTGAATATATCTACTTTATTGTTCTACCATCTCTGCCATATCCACATGACCAAATCTGAACATAATAAATAAAGATCCAGGCCTGATGGCGCACACCCATAAACCCAGCACTCTGGGTGGTAGGGCAGAGGCAGAAGAACTACAAATTCAAGTCCAATTTGGACAATTTAATGATTTAGCAAGACTGTGTGTCAAAATACACACACACACACACACACACACACACACACACACACGGTGGGGGGGGCTGTGGATATAGCAACCTTGGTGCAAAAGTCCTGAGTAGAGTTTAAAAAAGAGAAGTGGGGCCGGGCGCGGTGGCTCACGCCTGTAATCCCAGCACTCGGGAGGCAGAGACAGGAGGATTGCTGAGTTTGAGGCTTGCCTGAGCTACATAGTGAGCTCAGTGCCAGCCTGAACTACAAAGCGAGACCCTGTCTCAAAAAAAAGAAAAAAAAAAAAAAAAGAGAGAAGTGGGAAGCACATATGTTCTAGTGAAGGCAACAACAATATCTAGGTTCAAACCCTAATGTCACTGCTTCTTTAGTGGAATATGCCTTTTTGTTTTTGGTGCTGGGTATTGAACCCAGGGCCTTGTACCAGGCAAGTGCTCCTCCACTGAGCCACAGCCCAGTCTCAAGCAGCTCTTTCACATCTACCCAAGACACAAACGTAAGTACAAATTCCACATCTGTGCTAGGAGTTAGTTCGCCAGTACAGCCCAGGGCAGGTCTGTGTACTGCTTGACACTATGCAAAGCACACCTGTGCCTGTGGACCACTGAACTAAGCACACCCCAGGCCGCCTCTGCCTCAGGCCCCTGCCAACCCCGCACTCTGTGGCTTGGTGCCTGGCTGGCTTCCTGCACTATGCTACAGGGCTTGTCTCATCTTAACCATCTGCATTTGTTTCTGACTGAACAAAGTCCCACTTTTCTTGCTTTTTCCATTTTCTCTTTCTTCACTTTGCTGCCTTTGCAGACTACCTTTCTTGAACTCAGGTCAGTCACATAGTATCTATAATTTCATGTCCTAGATTTCTTCCAGCTATTTTGGTCATTTTCTAAATTTACAAGTTTTTTTTTTTAAGTGAAGTTCCTATTCTAGGAATTTAATAGTACTAGATAAGTGAGATTCTGCTTAAGCAGAATTTATTTTATTTTTGGTTCTGGAGATTGAACCCAAAGCTTTTGCCCTAAGCAGTATCCGTATCCTAGGCTCTTCTTATTTATTCATTTAATTATAAAACCATCTCACTAAATTGCTAAATTGCCCCAGCTGAGCTCACCCTTGAGATCCTTCTGCCTTAGGCTCCTTGAACACTGGGCTTCTAGATGGGCACTGCTCTGCCCAGCTCAAATTTCCTAAGCTGTTTTATTATCAACAGCTGTAAGAGCCAGCAAAGCAAGACATACCCCTACAAAGCAAGTGTCCTTTCTAGACTCATGCCCAGGATCACTTCCCGCACTTTCACACCACACTGCTTCATGCTCTAGTTAGAGCTGGGTGCATGTACATTTAAGCCCTGGTGATGTAAACAAGAGAATGGATTAGAATTATTATTATTTTTTGTGGTACCAGGGATTTAACTCAGGACTTTGAACTCGTGAGTCAGGTCCGGTGCCACTGACCTAAATCCCTGGCCTTGTATCAGAATTTTACAAAACATCTATTTTTATCTTCATTCACTCAAGAAACAGCTTCATCAACACTCATAAAGCGATATTCAGCTGGCATGAAGGTAGGCAGGATCGATGACTCGCTATTTCCTGCTCAAGCATGCAGAGCTGGTTTTCCTTCTTCATTTCAGTGGCTATCCTTTCTCACCCTCAACGTTTCCCTATTCTCTCCCCCGACCCACACACACACTGCACGTGTCTTCCAGGAGGGCCAAACCTATGGCATGCGTGCCGGCAATGGGCGGCTATCACTGAAAGTGCTAAAAGCTTCCCCATCACCGCTCTGTACCGTGTAGTCCCATTTAAAATGAATAGAGATCAGTGGCCACCAAGGACTGGGATTTGAGACAAGGGTACGGGGGTGTAATAAAGGAACACAAGGGTATGTTTTTTGGGGGGTGGTAAACTGTTCTGTATCTTGAGTATAGTGGTGGTGACAGGACTGTGTCAAAACTCATACGGCCGTATGCTAAAAAGGATAATTTTACTGGAAATGATAATGCAATAAGATTGGAAAGCCAGGCATAGTGATACACACCTTAATGCCAGCACACGGGAGACAGAGGCAGAAGGTCTATGAATCTGAGATCAGCCTGGGCTACATATTAAATTCCAAGCCAGCCTTAAAAACACAGTGAAACCTCATCTGAAAAAGACTGAAGTTCTAAGAAATTGTACTACTCCAAAGAGAATCAGAGAATCTAAAAAGCCTGACCATTAGACTATTGATGTAGAAGCAGGGACTTGTAAATTATTTTTCCCAGAAACACTATCATCTTAGGTTCTCTATGTCTAGCTCATGGTGCCAGAACTTCTGCAAAACCATAAAACAAGACTTACTCTCTACCACAGGGTATGCCAAATGTAGTTTGATACATGTTTTTATAAATAAAATTTTATTAAAACAGTCAGATCTGTTCATTTACCTATTCCTTTATGACTATGGTTCTACCACAACTGCTCAGTAGGTACAACAGGCTACATCATGGCCTATAAAACTAAAATAGTTATAATCTGGCCCTTTACAGAGAAGACTTGCTGATCCTTGTGCTACCCCATGGGTGACGGGGCCCAGGAAGCTCCAAGTGACAGAGGACATGACAGTAATCAGGATGATGATAAAAAGAATGTCCTACCTTACCGTGTGTGAGAGGTCAAAATCTCTGGCAATTCTAGAGTTAGTGCTTAAGGATGCGCGTTCGTCAGGCAGTGCTTACTATGTATGAGTATTACATACGAGTCCTTTTTTCCTACTATTAAAAGATTAAGCTCATTGTTTTAGTCTAAGTGGTTATGCTGGGTCCCAGAAGACCAGGCTAAAAACCAGAATGCTAAGGTTTCTGTCCTGAGAAATTAGGATTAGAGAAATATGGCCAAATTACCCAAAGATGTTAGTTTCAACTGGCATTATAATGAACTTTTATCTGCCTCAATCCTTACATAAAAAAGGGCAATCAGCTTTTTAAAAATTTATTTTAAAATTATTATTACTATTTTTTTTGGAGACAAGGTCTCGCTTTGTAGTTCAGGCTGGCCCTGAGCTCACTATATAGCCCAGGCAAACCTCCAACTCAGCAATCCTCCTGCCTCTGCCTCCCAAATGCTGGGATTATAGGCGTGAGCCACCACACCCAGCATTGTGGTGTGTGGTACTGTTGCTGGTGGGTGTGAGTCACCATGTCCCGTACTGTTGTATGTGGCTGCCAGGGATTGAACTCAGGACCTCTCACTTACTAGGGAGGTGCCACAACCACTGAGCTAAATATCCATCCTTTATTATTATTATTTTTGCAGTCCTGAAGATTGAACTCAGTACCTTCACAACAGGCTACATCCTACCTACCTCCTTAGTTTTATTTGAATTTTGAGAGAGGCAGGACTGGAGATTTAGCTCAGGGGCACTGGGCCTACCTTACAAGTACAAGATCCTGAGTCTATGTTGTCCAGCTGGCCTTGAGCATATGATTCTCCTGCTTCAGCCTCCTGAGTGCTGAGGATTACATGTGTGCACCACCATGACTGATTTTAGTTAGCTAGTATTCTATTTTTCTGTCTCTCTCTCTCACCCTTACAAGCAAAGTAATTTTGAATTAAAAAGTACATCAGGGCTGGAGGGTTGGCTCAGTGGTTCCGGCGCCTGCCTCGCAAGCGCAAGGTCCTGAGTTTGATCCTGGTAACCAAATATAATGCTGGGCATGGAGACTCACACCCACCAACAATCAACACCGCATAGCACAATGCTGGGCGTGGTGGCTCACGCCTGTAATCCCAGCACTCGGGAGGCAGAGACAGGAGGATTGCTGAGTTCGCAGCGGCTTGCCTGGGCACCATAGTGAGCCCAGGGCCAGCCTGAACTACAAAGTGAGACCCTGTCTCAAAAAAAAAAAAAAAAAGTACATCAACCCATTTTTTTTGTCTTTTGTTTCTTTAGTCCTTCTCTATCTATAAAGCCAATCTCTTCTGCATGGCTCATAAAGCCAAACGCTTCTATTTTATGGGATGAAGTGTTCTCTAATTCTAGAACTGAATATAAAGTCAACTGTGATCCTTAAATAAATTTCTTATAATTTTGTTTTTTGACACTACCAACAGTTAATGTAGGGGCCACAACATGCAAGCCCAAAATGTATTTCCCAGACTTCTCTGCACAGAAGTATGTCTAATGAGATAAGCACAGGAGGGCATAGATTAGGTAGAGGATGTAGCTCCATGGTAGGGCACTTTTCTAGACTGGATAACGTTCTAGCACTGTCAAAGCAAAACAAAAAGGTACAGTTTGGTACAATTTCTGGAACTGTTCTTTAAAAAAGAACACCCTCGGGCCGGAGGGTTAGCTCAGTGGTTCTGGCGCCTGCCTCGCAAGCGCAAGGTCCTGAGTTCGATCCCGGCAACCACATACAATGCTGGGCGTGGAGACTCACACCCACCAACAATCAACACAGCATACCACAATGCCAGGCGTGGTGGGTCACGCCTGTAATCCTAGCACTCAGGAGGCAGAGACAGGAGGATTGCTGAGTTCGAGGCTTGCCTGGGCTACATAGTGAGCTCAGGGCCAGCCTGAACTGCAAAGCGAGACCCTGTCTCAAAAAAAAAAAAAAAGACACTCTCAACTGGCAGGAGCTCTTCTCCCTACTTCTCTCCATATGGAATGTGGAGTCCAGGCCTGGGGTTACTACCTAAATGAATGCTATTCATATTTGACAATACCCAGGGTCAACTAATCCAGTAAATGTAAAAACATATTTTTATCAAACAGACACACAAAGTTGGAATTTAGCATGATCTCCTCAAGGCCAAAAATTAGATTGGGGAAGGGGTATCTGAGACAGGGTGTCACTACATAGCCCAGGCCGGCTTTGAAGTCAGTATGTAACCCTGGCTGCCCTTTAGCTTTTGAGGATCTTCCTGCTTCAGCCTCCCAAGTGCTGGGATTACAGGTGTATGCCAGCCACCATGCTTGGCCAACAATTAGATTTTTTAAAAATCATTTAAGGAATCTGGCATAGTACAATAGACCTTCTTGAAGATTTGTTAGATAATGTCCTTTATAAGGACAACTAGGCATGATGGCACATGCCTATAATCCCAGCACTTGGGAGGCTAAGGCAGGAGGCCAGTCTAGCTTACATAGTGAGTTCAAGGCCAATCTGAACTATATACCAAGACTATCTCAAAACAAAGCAAAACAAAACAAACACAACAAGATAAAATAACCACCCCCCAAATCTTAAAGGACATGCATTATTTAATGTTCACCAATTCCCTTTGAGAGTATGCAGGGATCGTTTGTTTGATAAGATGTCCCACTATTACTCTTAGGAATTATCAGTCTCAAGCTCAGACACTTATCAGTGGTGTCCGTTCTACCTTTTGAGAACTGGGACAAATGTTGCCCATCGTCCACTAACTGACATCTCCCTTTGCCCCGCAATGCCTCATAAATACCAACAGCAGGTGTGGTGCACAGCATGGTCACCTGCTAGTTTGCTCAGACCCCTGGGACATAGTTCAAAGGACCAAGAGAATCAAACTCCTTAGTACTGGATATTTCCTTTCCCTGCACCTGCTCTTCTCACCTATGTCTTTGATGACAGAGATTTACTGAAACTGAGTAGTTATGTTTTCCTGTATTGATACCTTTTATTCATTAAAAAAAAATTCACTGTGGGCTGCAGGTGCAACTTAGTAGTATAATACTTGCCAGTATGCACAGACCCCCTGGCGTGGCTCCCTGCTCCTGTGCACACACAAAGACATTCTCATCTAAAGAACTCTTAGTGTATCTTCAAGAATATTTTCAATTGCCTTTTCAAGTACAATTACTTGTCCTAGAATGATGTCTCTCTGATCCTATTAGAAGCAGCCAACTCTTCAGAAACTTACAGATGGATGGAGGCTGAGTAGTTCTGTTCAAACTACTTAAAAATATGTCAGGGTAGGGCTGGAGATTTAGCTTGGTGGTTCCAGTGCCTGACTTGCAAATGCAAGGTCCCTGGTAACCACATTCAACAATATTGGGTGTGGTAACTCAAACCCATCAGCAATCAGTACCATACACCACAATGCCGGGCATGGTGGCTCATGTCTGTAATCTCAGCACTCGGGAGGCAGAGGCAGGAGGATTGCTGAGTTGGAGGCTTGCCTGGGCTATACAGTGAGCTCAGGGCCAGCCTGAACTACAAAGCGAGACCATCTCAAAAAAAAAAAAAAAGACTATCTATGTATCTATACACACACACACACACACACACAGAGTATATATATCAGGGTAGGGGCCAGGGATATAGTTTAGTGGTTCCAGCATCTGCTTGGCAAGCACAAGGTCCTGAGTTCAATCCTGGTATCACATACCACAATGCCAGGTGTGGTGGCTCATGCCTGTAAACCCAGCACTTGGGAGGCTGAAGCAGGAGGCCTGGTCCAAATTCAAGGATAGCCTGAACTACAAAGTGAGACAGAACAAAACAATCCTCCCCATAAAACAAAAAAACACATAACCTTTGATAACAAAGGTTTTGTCTGTTAAAGAACTCCTACAAACTAACAGAATATAGGAAAGGGTACTAAGCACGTGAATAAGTATACCATATCATTAGTCACAGAGAAACACAAGTCAAAAGCACGGTGGGGTACCCACTAGAATGGCTAAGAGGAAAAAAACTGACAATTCCAAAGTTTGGAGAAAATAGGGAACATACATTCTTGGTTGGAGTGTAAAACAGTACAACCATTTTGAAAAATTGAGAGCTTCTTATAAATTTAAACTGATAGGAATCCAACCACAGCAATGTCATTCATGTGTATTTACCCAAGAAATTAAAACATATGTCCACAAACAAATTTATATAAGTGATTCAAGTAACTGACTTGTTGGAAATAAATTCAAATGTTTACTAATAGGGGAATGCATAAACAAATTATGATATCATATAATGGAATACAGCAAAGCAATAAAAATGAATTAACTATTAGTACATGCAGCCATATGTATGGATCTTACTTCCCTTCTCCTTTCTTCCCTTCCCCACCTTCCCTCCTCTCCTCTTCTCTTCTCTTTGGAGACAGGGTCTCACTATGCAGTTCAGGCTGGCCATGAACTCACTACATAGCCCAGGCAGGCCTGGAACTCAGGGCAATCCTCCTGCTTCAGCTTCCTAAGTGCTAGAACTACAGTTGCACCACACCCGGTTGTACAGAACCTTTCTAACATTATGTTGAGTGAACGATGCCAAGCACATACACACAAAACCCATACTGTAAGAACTCACAGATTTAAATAACAGGGACAGCAGCCTTATTTACAGTGACAGTACTATAGTAGTAGAGGTTTAATAGGAGGTTTAACCAAAATGAAACAAAGGAAATGTGTTACAGTGACAGAAATGTGCTATTTCTTAATGGGTGCCAAAATTACATGGTGAAAAAATTATCAAAACTTATCAAATTGAACATGTAAGAACTGTGAACTTAACTGTGTGTAAATTACACCTCAGTTTTTTTTTTTTTGCTTTTTGGAGACAGGGTCTCGCTTTGTAGTTCAGGCTGGCCCTGAGCTCACTATGGTGCCCAGGCAAGCCGCCGCAAACTCAGCAATCCTCCTGTCTCTGCCTCCCGAGTGCTGGGATTACAGGCGTGAGCCACCACGCCCAGCATTATATGTGGTAACTGGGGATCGAACTCAGGTCCTTGCGC
>PVIC010009257.1:0-46009 GCA_004025085.1 Thryonomys swinderianus | reverse complement strand
TCTTTCTTTCTTTCTTTCTTTTCTTTCTTTCCTTCTTTCTCCTTTCTTTCTTAGGCAAGCTCTCACTATTTCCCAGAATCCTCCTATTCCAGCCTCTGAGGAACTAGGATTAACAGGTATGTGCCACAATGCTTGGTTTCATGAAATTCCCTTTCTTGGCCAAGCCCTGAGAATTGTCAGGTATATTAAAAGAAAAATTTGTAAAAATAAAATAGATAAGATGGTAACATTATGAAATCCTTGCCTCTCATAAAATACCTGTCAGATATCAAAAAATCAGTTACTTTTTGTTGTACAAATGCTGGAGAGTCGAATAAAGAGAATAAAACTTGTACTTTCACGACATTCTCCGAGCTTTATCAAATAAGCAATCACCAGACATTCGGGCTTGTCCGGAATAGTTTTGATTTAGGCTTGTTTTCTGGAAGTAATTATTAACAGCACCCCATTTTCCTCTCCAAAGTTCCGAGGCTGGACAATAAATCATATCATTGCTCTACAGAGGTTTTACTTGAGAAAGAAGTCATAAAATACCATAAAGAATCTAGTCTGACTCTCCCCTCTCTTTCTGGGCAACGTCTGGAGCAGATACCATAGATCGAGAACAAAGGTATGTCTTTAGGACCAAGTGTTCCAAAAACAAATGGTTTTATCAGATGAAACTCTAGCCTAGATCTTAAAATGATTGCATGCAACTTCTGCAGTGGGGGGATGTCTAAAAATTTGCTAAAGTTGAACTCCAGGCCATGTGCGATACGCGAGTCTGAGCTATGAGAAAGTGGGGTAGAGGGACTTCTAGAGGTAATCTGTCTACACCCAGACTATAGATAAGGTGCAGGGTACAGAGATCTTACTTCTCTGCCATACAGCTGCCATCACAAGGCAGCACCAGAGACCATTTTCTCCTCTAGGAGGGTGAGAAGCTTCATTTACCTCCCACTGTTATCCATTAATTCAACAAACACCTATTTCATTTAGCACTGTACAGGAAGTACAATAAGGAATAAAGAAAATAGAACAAAGACAATTTATTGAGAATATACAATTAGTAAACACTGGTCAGTGAAATAACATAAAGATGAATGCTGAGAAGGGCCTAGATGGGAAATTCTTGGTTAGGAGAGCAGCAGGGTTTCTCTTTAGAGATGCAAGTTCAGTTCATTCTGAACAGATCAAGGAGCCAGCCATGTGACATGTTGGAGGTCCAGGCCATGGCCCCTCTGGAATTACTGAAACTACTGAGTAAAGAGTATGCCAAGAAGAAGCATGATGAATGTTTAAAGTGGTTTTTCTTGATAAGTAAAAAGGAAACCAGGATTTCCAGGCAAGTTCTAAAGGCATTTCAAACACAGAAAACAGTTGCTCTCTTGTCAGGAGTCATTTTGTTTGTAATTGCCCCCATCAAAATGCATCCCTAAAACTAAGCCAAATCCTGTTGATCCATCCCCTTCACTCCAATGTCCTCTGCAGTTGTTTCTGCTACATAACAAATTAATCCAAATGTTGGTGGCTTAAAACAATACAGCAATTACTTGGACATGAGCTATAAGTGGGGAAGGGCTCATCTCTGCTCTAGTCAGCATTAACTATCTCAAGAAAAGGATGACATGTCTGGCAGCTGGCGCAAGCTTTTAGCTGAGGTCCTTGCTTAGGCCACAAATCTTATATGTGACTTAGCCTGGCCAGAAAACTTACACACAATCTTTCCATGTACTCTGAGCTTCTTCACAACATAGAAACTGGTGGTGAAAGGGATAGAGACAGAGACAGAGAGACGGAGAACCTACAGTGCTGTATTACTTTACTAAGAAGAAGCATAGCAGCATTTCAGCAGCAATATTTAGCTAGTTGGAACAGTAGCAGGCTGCCTAGAGATGAGGGAATGAGCAGGGATACACTCTCTCATGAGAAGACGCAAAAAAGAAGAGTACATGAGATAAAATATATGGATGTGACCCTTTTGGAAAATGTAATATTCTGGGAAGCTTTATCCTTTGAACTTCTGATAAGAAGCTTCTACTCTTTACATAAGTGACTCCCAGAAAAGCATGTCAAGCAACCGTAGAGGGTGGGGCAATGCAAGAAGCTGAGTGGAAAAAAACCCAAATTCTCATTGGTGAGCAGGCTGACAAGGAAAGCTAAGAGACTCACTCATTAGTAATCTCTGTCCTGTATATATGAATTAGAATGAGTCATTATAAATGGACAACTTCGGTTTAGTATATATATATATATATATATATATATATATATAATCCCACCCTCTTAGAGACTTTAGTATACATGTGTATGTTCTTTGAGAAGAAGAGTATGAAAATGCCCTCCATCTCATGTGATCATAGAATCTTTTTTTGGATGCAACCCTTCAACAGTTCATAGAGCCACTTAGGAAATTCCACCGAGCCAAGTTGTCCTAAGGAAAGTTACAGTGGATCTGTGGAGAAGGGTGCTTCATCAGTTTATGAGGGGTTGGAAAAATTCTCTTCCAGAATGAAGCTGTGAAAAGAATGTACTATCTGCTTTTCAATTCTTGGCAGAATGTTGTGCCTCATGGTATCTCAGTGAAATAGCTGATCTGAGTATGTTGTTAAATAATGTTAGTATACATTAAATAAATGTGCTGTACTTGGTATGACAGTTCAAAATCGAGCCTTTTAGCATGCACGACAGAAGGGACTGCCACTGATGTAATCTTATGGGGGAGAAGCCAGTCCATCTACCGATGACTCAAGTTGTGACGGACAGCAGGAGGCCCAGCCGGTGAGTAAGGGACCATACAATGCTGCTGACTGGGCTCAGCTTCACCCGGCCTGACTTGGCCATGTTCATTACCTGAAAGTGATGAAATGAGGCGAAGGAGAATGTCCTCCAAGACTACAGTAATGTACATAAGGTCTGTAGGTTAGAAATCTAGACCAAGCTCAGGATGCCAAGATTCCACTTAGAGAAAAGGGAAATACATCTGTGAAAATTAATGAGAAACACAGATATTCCAAGGGAGTTCAAAACCTGGAAATTAGTGAGGCCAGAAAAAGATCCAGAGGAATATGACACAGGGCAAGTTTCATAGGAGTTTGCAACGTGATAGTAGGGTGGAAAGAACTCACTTTGCTTTTAGCAGCAGGAGGAAGAGCTCCATTACACCTACTACAGAAGGAACATTTTCAGTCCTCAGGATCCTGGTGAGGCCTCACCTGGAATCCCGTCTCCACATTTGGCATCTCTTTGCAGGCAGGAGTAGATGAGTTGGCTACAATTTCAAGAGCCAGGAGAATGCCTTTGAGTCTGGGTTCGCTGATTAAATAAATCAAATCCTTTTGGCCTTCTGGGTGTGTTAACAGTCACCTTAGGACACATTCAGGAAGACTATGAAACTTCTGGAAGATTGCAAGGGAAATGTTTGTGCCCACAAGTACATGAAGTTTGAAACAGCCAAGGAAGGAAGTAGGTTATTGCTCTTGGAGAGTGTGGAATTTCAACCAAAGATCAGAGAAGACACTCCATCCTCAGAATGCTTTAAATTTCACGTGAAGCTTCATGCAGACCATTTGGATATAGCCAGTCTCTGGACTCTTCAGATGAGCCTCAGTAGTAGACTGGTGGATGATCTTTCAATGAATAGTTTCTGATACTGGCAAAGAGACCTGGACAAGATGAGATTCCACATATAAGTTAATAGCTAAGTGATCACTAGAAATCTGTATTTCTGTCAGGTTAGAAAAAAATGTGTTTCAAGAATAAGATGTATGAAATGGAAGGTAAGTACATGGGCAAAGTTAATATTTCAGGGGTGGACACATCTTCACTGAATTCAGGACCCAGTCACATCTGTATGGTGCTAACATTGTTAGAAAACCCTGCACTGAAATTAGGTTGCTCACTTTTCCCTGTGTCAAAGCAGCTTTAAATGACTTATTTTCAACATCCTAGTTCCACGCTGCTCAGACTGTAATCTGTCTTCTCATTTTCTACTCCTGCGTGATTACATCTCTCCTCCTCCTCCTTCTCTCTCACCTCTCAGTCCCTCTGCCTAGAATTGTGTCTCAGTCAGTTCAGGGTGCTGGGAATAGCAGTTTGGGTGGCAGAGGAGCAACAGGAATTTATTTCTCATCATTCTGAAGCTGGAAGTTCAGAACAGGGTGTGAACATGATCAGGTTCTGGTCAGGAACCCTTTCCAGGCAGAGATGACTGTCTTCTCCATATATTCTTTATTTTATTTTATTTTAGTTTTGTTTTTGCAGTACTGCAGATCAAACTTGGGTCCTTATGCTTCCAAGGTAGGTGAGGTATCACTTGAGCCAAATCCTGGCCCCCCTGTATATTCTTACATGGTGGAAAGAGTGAAGGATCTTTCTGAGGTCTCTTTTAAAGAGCCCTAATTTATGAGGATTCTTCCTTCGTGAAAGGTTAGAATTTCAGCATATGAATTTGGGGACAAATGAACATTAAGTCCAATTGTCATTCGTTCTTATCACTTCCTTCTCCTGTTGTAGACTCTACCCTGCTTTCTATTTGTTCTTTGCCTTAGTTACTTCTTTTTCTCTAATTCCTTTGGTCATAAACTATTCCTTTTTTAAAATTGATTTTATTAGTACACTTTATATGAACATCATGATCACACTCAACAATAATTTAAACCAGTATATGACACAACTTAATTCTCACTTTTCCCCATTCTCCTGCCTTTCCTTCAATCCCTTGCCCCCTGTATATATAAGCTTTGTCTCTTTTTTTAACCATCAAGTTTTTTATTCCCCTTGTTACTTACCTTTACCCCTTTTTTCTTTGAATATTTTCTATTTCATGATATCTATCATAGATTCTAATACTCATTGATATCTTCAGTTTCTCATACCACAGAAAAGATACGGTCTTTACACATCTGTGACCTATTTATTTCACTTATGAGTATGTCCTCAAGGTATGTCCATTTGAGTACAAATGATTCAAACCTATCACTCTTTATGATAGAGTAATACTCCATTTTATTTAAAAAAACCCACATCTTCTTTATCCAATCTAGAGTTGGTGGGCATTTGGTTTGTTTACAAGGTTTAACCATTACAAACTGAGCTCCTATAAACATGAGTGCACATATGTCACTGTGATATGAATCTTTTAATTCTTTTGTGTATATCCCTAGCAGGGGAATAGCAGGGTCAAAGGGGATCTCTAATCCTAGTTTTTTGAGGAATCTCAACCCTGGTCTCCACAGTAGTTGTACCAGTCTACATTCCCACCAACAGTAGAGAAAGGTTCCCTTCTCCCCTGTCTTGCCAGTATTTGTTGTTGGTTAATTTTGAGATAGCAGTCATTCTTCTTATGTACAAAAAAATTCTTCTTCCACAGAATATGCAGGCAACTGTCTTCCAATTTCCAAAGGATTTTGTGTACAAGATGGAATTACTTTCTGAGTACAGTTGTCTTCTCCAGGAATTACTTTCTGAGTACAGTTGTCTTCTCCAGGAATAATAGATGTTTAACCCAAATTTGGAAGGAGGAGATTGGCTGATTTGTTCAAAATTATTGAGGATAAGATAAATGTTAGGAAGGAATACAGATTTGCCTTCTTTTCTCAGCTTGTCAACTGGCAGACTTTGGTAGTCTTAAGTGGGAACATGATCACTTGGGTTGGACAGGTATAATAGACTGCAGCTTTGTGAGAATGAAAGTCAGAAAGATCTTTTCCCATGGGAAGGTTAGGAATTTTGAAGTCAATATTTTAGCATAGAGAGAATTTGGATATCTAAAGACTAGATGAAGACACTGGCTGTGCCATTTTAGACAAAAGATGCATTATAACCTGGGGCCAGTTTAAAGGTTAATGTATAAGGAGAAGGAGGAGGAGGAGGAGAAGTGATAAACAGTGTTAGACAGTAGGTCAGAGGTTGAAGGCCTCAGTATAATAAGAGGCAACATACATATAAATAACAGCACAAACCTGGGAATTATGTGCAATGGAATTTGAATCTACACATCTCCATCTACTGTTTGAATTACCTACTTGACCTTTAATCATTGATCTTTAAAATGAGATTAATGTCATTGTTACAGTTTAGATCAAGACTCTCCCTTAAAAGCTTCATATACACATAGTGGGGCTTTTGGAAGGTGATAGAATCACAGGTTCACAGCTGAATGCACTTTATGAGGTGGGTTCTGATTGGACAAGGTGGATCACTGTGGAATTTCCCTCCTCATTTGCCTCCTGGCCACCATAACACGAGCAGCTTTCTACCACCATTGCCCTCCTACCAGCTATTTCTGTTCACCCTGCTGACCATGAACTGAAAGTCCTGGAACTGGAAGCCAAAATAAGCTTCCCCTTTATGTTTCTAAAGTTAGGTTTTTTTGTTTGTTTGTTTGTTTCAGTGATGAAGAAATTGACTAAGAGCATCATATATGTTTTTATCATGAAATTTTTTATTTCTAAATTCTGAAAATTAAATTAGGTGATAAGCAAAAAAATCCTTTGAGTAGTAATTATTATTTAAGAAAATCTCTAACACGTGATGTTACTCTCATGCTTGATGTTAGTACATTTGTTATTAGGAAATGTTTCTGGTGCAGAGATATTACCTGTGAGAGGAGCTGGGGTGGGACTGTGTCCCTAAACAACATACGGATGATAAATGGAGTATTACTCTACCACTTCTCTACCCGTCTGTACTTTCACTCTTCACCCTACATATGGTTCTCTTCTACTGTGGGATGTGTGCAGTTCCCTGCCCTTGCGACAGCCAATGGGACAGTAGAAATTATGACATAAGCATGTGCTTGCTAAATTGTTTGTATGATTAGATTTGCTTACTCTTTCCTCTCTGCATCTTCACGAGAGGAACATGTCCAGGCAAGTCCAGAAATCCCGGGAGGAGAGGCCAAGTCACCTGGAGCAGAGACACTCTCATAACCTTGTAGAGGTCAGACATGCTCAGCCAAGTTCTGTCTAGATCAGCTAATTCATCCAGGCAGCAGACATCTTCAGTTAATACATTTGAGTGTGATTTTCTCTGCAGCTTTACTGTGACAATAGAGAGCCAATACCCTATATGTGTATGAGTTTATTACAAATGTACAAGATCCTATATGTGCATGTGTGTATTACAAATGTACATATTTTTATGTACTTGTCTGAATATAATTGTAATATTTAATTTTCTACTACAAGCATTCACTATATGACAATATGAATATTTGCAAAGTAAATTTTTTTTCCCTAGCTAATAACTTATTTGTTTAGGATTCTAGCTGGTAAGTAGTAAATATTTATCTCTCCACATTTGTAGAAGTGTCTAGTTATGACCAAAAGCTAGGGTATTACTTATACGACCTTTTCTCTGGGTCTAGATTGTTGCATTACATTCAGTGACTAGAAAGGTATGGATAAATTCATGCGATGGCAATTTATCATTGTAAAACATTTTTCATGATGAACCTTTGATTTCTTTCTACATTCCAGTGGAACAGGAGCACTGTCATTTATTTCCATGGATATCACCTTTTCTGCCATTTCTAGAAGAGATTCTTGGTAGCAAACCTTTAGTGCAAATGTGTCTCAGTAGTCATCAGTACAGTTGCCAATGAGCCTTATCGGAATTCACTCAAAGCTGTGCAAATATTGAATTTCTTGTCAGCAGATGGTACAGATAGTAGTAAGGAAAGTAAAAAGGGAAAAGAGTTTAACGCATCAAAGAAACAAATGTATGGGAGCAAAAACAGGTCTTATTAAACTTTGTTCACCTGTAGTTCAGATCAAGTGAAAGAATTAGATAAAACCTTACACTTGCCATTAAGTGTACATACAAAGCACTTAGAATAGCACCTGACATGGGGTAGAAGGTCAAAAGATGTTGAGTCCATTTGTTTTAGAACTTTGAGACAAAACAAAACAAAAATAAATTCTTACAGAAGTTAGCCTTGAAAAATGAATCAAGTATTTTCTCCCGGTGTTTCAACATTTGAAATAGGTCTTTATTATACTCTCTTGCCTTTATGGACAGGAAACAGTAAATTCGCCACAATCCATAGCCCCCCTCTTTTAGTTAGATGTCTCGCAGGCTGCTAACAGGAGTACATAGCAATCATCCCCTCCTCTCTCTTGCTTCTCCCTGTCCTTGTTGAACCATTTTCAATGAGTTCTGCTTCTGTCACACTGCCAAGGCCCCAGAAGCCAGGCCGACATGGAGCTGCCCCCCACCCTCAGAATCGGACCGGGCGGGAGCCGTGAGATCCAGGTGTGTGAGCAGTGCCGGCAAGAAGAGCAGGAATATCACAGAGCTAATGAGTAAGCGGGCAGTCATTTCTAATGGGAGATTGTCAGAAGTGGGAGGGGTGTTTTGTCCTAAGTAATCATCTCATATACAATTTAAAACTGATATGGGACGCACAGAGCCAAGTTGGTAGGCTCGCTTTCTAATTAAGACTGTGGTGGACTGAAGCATTGTTCTTAGCTCCCTTTGAGAACTCTGGCCTCTAGTTAAGTAACGGATCCATGGTTTAGAACCTATTCTGTTTCCTGTTCTCTTGTCTTATAGAGGTCAGCTGCATTAAATATTTTTTTAAGGAGCAATCAAAAACTAACAAAGATCATAAGAAATTCATGTGCCTTTCCCTCTTCTTGGTTTGCTCAGCTGTAGCAGAACTTGGATTAAGCTAAACCAAAGGAATGTTTTTTTCTTGCTCTCATGCTGTAAAATTAGGAGTAAAGGCAGCACTGTTTATGAATGAAGAAATCACTTTAATTCAGACAATACTTACATGTATTAGACATGGAGAGAATAACCACTTGCCAGTTATTAGGTGAAGTTCAAATGTTAGAGGCTTTCATTTGAAAAGCTCCTTCTCAAAACAAGGCATTGATCTTATTCTAAGGATAGTTAGGGCACATGAATAAGTAAAAACATAAATTTCCTTATGCATCATGTAAATGATGGCACAAATGCACTTCTAGAGAACATCCTGTTTAGCGATGCTGCATTTCAATTGTGAGAAGTTCATAAAATACCCAGCAATTTTCAAAGGTTTGTGGACCATTTCAAACATATTCTTAGGAGATAAGATAAAAATGTATATTTAGTCTTTAATTGAAAACAAACAAAACAAATCCTAAATGGTGGTCTAATCTGGTATCATTACCCATCAGTATTTGTAAACCTACAGGGAAAGCTTTCCAAAAGGTTATAGATCTGATTTTATTTACTTATTTATTTGGTCAGGAGGATTAGTTTGGGGGGAAGGAGGAGAAGGGGAGGTGAGAACTCTGGGCAAGAAAAAATTCACATAGCAATAATAGTGGACATTATTAGGCGTGTGTTGAGAGTTAACTGTTCATTTAACAACTTCACTATAGATTCTGGGTGAAACACATTTCTGGTTCTTTACTAATTTAATTTCAGTTACATTTAGCCTGATGATACCTTATTGCTGGGTATAAGACTAGACAAAATCCAAAAGAATATTTGAGTGAAAATGCAAACTTGCTAAAAAATAGGGTGGCATAAATTAAGAAATTGCAGGGCAGGAAAGAAACTAAAGGTAGTGCTCTGATGTCGGGCTCCACCCCAATGTTACTCATAAGTGATTTTGACAGCTCTGATCTTAGTGCAAAGTCAGACTTACAGTTGCCACCATCACAGTTGAAATTTCTAAATCAATTAAAGGAACTTGCTCCTGAGTAATGAGTATGGGATTTATCCTCTAGGAATTGGCTAATTTTAATAATCACAATAAGTCAAGCATTATTATTTTGATAAATATTTCTGATGTCTAAATGCATTGTCATTTATGTGGAACAAAAATGTAATAAAATGCTCAAAACAAAAAGGACTCTATGATTACTTGGGGAAAGAAGTCCTGAAATGGGGTTTTAGTAGATTTTAGTCTGAATAGAAACATCCCAATAAGACACATGACCTTATTAGAGTTAACTACTTGCTGAAAAATGGATGTATTTAAGAAACTTTATTTATGTTTTATTAAGACATTTTTGAGATATGTAATAAATATTTTGATGATGGGGAGTTGATATGTGTACATATCAGATCTTAATTCTTTTTCCTTCCCCTTTTCCTCTTTGTCCATTCCTAGATCCCTCTACTGCCTGTGAAAGTCTACTTCCCTGTTTCCTATCATCTATCTTTCATTTTTTTTCTTTAAATTCTTTATACTTTGGGTTTTTCATGTGAGAGAAATGTAATAATTAACATCTGCATCTGATTTATTTGACTTAGCATTATGGTCTGATAGTAATTTAAGAGATGTTTCTATAGATTTGTTTTTCAGGAATAAGTGGAAATGACTATGAAGCCATGTTGATGAGGACATGAGGTGTAGAAATAATGTGCAACTGGGGCCGGAGATTTAGCTCAGTGGTTCTGTCACCTGCCTCACAAGCACAATGTCCTGAGTTTGATCCTTGGTAACCATATGCAGTGCGTGTTGGTCTGGGCATGGTGACTCACGCCCACCAGCAATCAATACCACATACCACAGTGCCGGGCGTGGTGGCTCACGCCTGTCATCCCAGCACTCGGGAGGCAGAGGCAGGAGGATTGCTGAGTTCGAGGCTTGCCTGGGCTACATAGTGAGCTGAGGGCCAGCCTGAACTACAAAGTGAGACCTGTCTCAAAAAAAAAAAAAAAAAAGTGCAACTTTAGTCCTCTTGGGCTTGGAAATTTATTGTGTAATTTTTTTCGTAAAATTGTCTTTTTTTAAACTAATAATTAAATTTGTTTATAAAGACCAACAAGTAGTGAATAATGGGTGTCCAGAAGTTCACTGAGTGACAAATGATAGACACTTTGTTGTTGGCAGGTAAAGTGTGCACATGTGGTCACAGAGATGACAATATCCACTACTGAACATTGGAAATAAACAAGATGTTAAAGTGTGTTAAAGTCAAAATTCTACTTGTTTCTCACTTTATCTTCAGTGAAACCACCACCCTCAGAGATTTCCAAATTAGAAATTATTTATTTCCTTTGTATGGTGAGAGGCCCATAATTTTTTTAAAAATCCAAAGAAATAAGGTCATTTGACTTTTCTTCAATATCTTCTACATTGTAGCCTTTCCTGTGAAGGTTACACTCCTAAACAGTTGAAGAGTTTTTGCTAACATATCATACAAGCCAGCTGTGCAGTAAATGCTAGAGGCAGCCAGAATGAAATGTTTTCCACACTAATGGTTGGCCCCAATTTGTGTCTCTGACATTCATTTTCTGGAGTCTGTAATATGGACATATGGATGTCTTTTCCTACTGAGAAATCAGGAGAATAGGGGAGTGTCACAGTCTAACATTCTGCTAGCAAGGTGAAAGTAAATTGGGTCTAGCCACAGTGAGCATATACAGAGTGGGCTACCGAGAAAGGAACCCCATCACCCTAACCCAAGCATTTCCTGGAAGGTGAAGGGGGAATTTCATCCAAAATTCCCCTGAAAAAGTAACAAAAGTGACTAGTAGGACCTGGCCCATTTTATTTTGTCTCCTTATTTAATTTTGATTAATATCTTAAATACTTTCATTTACTTTAGATACATTCAAGACAAATAGAATTATTTACTTCATAAAACTATTTACTTACCACCATGAAGGTTGATAGAGTAGTAGCTGTGGGATATCTTTGATTGGGTACACCTTTATTCAGAAATCTGATACCACTAAATTCTTATGAGGTTTTCAGTATTATCTATTATCTCCTGAGTAAAAATGGGCCTCTTTTTTTGTGGTGACTAGCTGAATTGGAAGCTATGTACTTGTTCCTTATGACTGGATCTTGTTAATATAAAAACAGATACTGCAAATGCTGGGCATGGTGGCTCACACCTGTCATCCCAGTACTCCAGAAGCAGAAGCAAGAGGATTGCTGTGAGTTTGAGGCTTGCCTGGGCTACATAGTGAGCTCAGGGTCAGCCTGAACTACAAAGCAAGATCCTGTCTCAAAACAGAACAAACCAGGTACTGGAACTCACCTTGAAGAACACTTCAGATTTCTAAATACACTTCTCTTTCACTCTGCAGCAGTGTCGCTTGCCTGGCAGGAAGGCTTCTGGAACATCACTTCTCTGCTTGAACTTCCCATCCATTTGCTTCTCCCTGCAGTTGAAATGAAATCCACACTCACTCTTGACCTCCAAGACTTTATATGACCTGATCTTGCTTACATCCTCAAGCTCTTATCCAGGCCTAACATTTCAAATGTCCCTTAAGGTCTTGGGCTTATATTCCTTCCTGTCTTGCTCTTTTCAAAAGCAAAGCTCTACTTTTATCTCTTTGGAGATACTTTCTCATCCTGATCTTTTCTATCAAACTATCTACCTTGTCACATTTTATGTTTTTGCATTCTTTCCAGCACCTATCATTATCTGTCATTTTATTATTTACTCATATTCTTATTATTTATCTTTCTTGACAAGCAGAATATAAAATCCAAGATGGCAAGCACACATCAATCACTATATCTTCAATAATGGAAACACTTCCTGGTATGAAGTTGGAACTCAATAAAGAATTATTGAATGAAGTATTAGATGCTTTATTACTACCATATTGTTATCACATCACAGCCAGAATGAGTGGCCTCAGGTAACTTCTTTGCATCACTACTTTGAACAAATTCTGTTCTCTTTGAGTGCCGTGTCATCTTCTGTCTCCTGATATGCCCTTTGTACAGTTTGCCCTTCAAATCTGTGTACTAGTCATCTCTAGGAAATCCCGCTTGGCTATACCAGACAGGATCAAGTGCTTTCTGGATAATTCTTTAGGTCAGAAGTCAAGTACACTAGTAACTCTGAGTAATCATGTGTCCACAAACCACAAGCAGTTCTGTTCATTCCCCTTAGCATCTGGACTATGTGGCAGGAGGCCTACCTCCTTGAGAAGAACCTTAATGATTATTTTTTGAATACTTGTACAATCATGTTTTCAAACACGTTGACTTTATTAACATTCTGTGTTGTGTATAGAACACATATGATGCCAATTTGTTGAATACATGAATCCATAATGAGAATCATAGAATGTTTTCGAGCACATCAACTTTATTATCCTTCCACATTTGTACATAAAATGCCCATTGTATTTCACAGGAAAGGCATAAGTCATCACCCTGATACTGTTTTTAATCTTCTTGTTTAACTTAGTGATTAATGCCTCAAGAACTCTACGTTTGCCCCTGTGCAGCTGAGGCCTGTGCTTGGTTACTGTTTCTCTGGCTGCTCTAGGAGATAGGAGATGTTGGAGCTTCCATCATACAGGTGACAAAATCACGTTTTAATTGGCCAGCATCTCACAGCTGGTATGTTCTAGGGAAGGACTGAACCCACAGTCCTTGAGCCTTAAGTGGCAGGCTGTGTGTACCACAGTGTGACAGCAGATTTGGTCTGAAGGCCATAAGTGACCTCTGCCCTTGCAGACTCAAAATGGTTAGAAGTAACAAACCTTAAATATCTGATCCAGTTATTCTACGTAAACAATTTTCTAACTTCTTAAAGAAAAACTGCTCAGTTCTCTCCTGTAGGAATTATGACCTGTTCCCTTCGGCCTTGGACTCACTTTTCAGCCCACTTTTCCCACAATCCTTTAGCATGAGCCTAGCACTCTGGCCACTCAGAACTTCTTGCTGGTCTCTTTCTTGTTTTGTCAATTTGTCTTCAACTCTGAAAGCTTCTCAACCCTCTGGAGCCAGCTCAGAAATCCCTTCTTACTTCTTAGAGGAATGATTGAGTTTTCTGTGGGGAGTCCACTGTACTTCTCTCTTACTTTTATTATGTCTTTCACCACTCTGAGATGAGATGTGCTGTTTTATCCCTCCGCCTGTCTTAGAGGATAAATTTCTGAGAGCAGAGTCTGGTCCTTTGGGTCTGGGACATTCTTTGGAACAGAACATACTCCTCAAAACTAAAACCAAAACAAATTAAAAAAAAAAAAGGAAGAAAAGAGAATTGAAAAAAAGGACTCCTGCTAAAAAATAAAATGACTAAAACTCAAAAATAACCTAAGTGTCAAGCTCTTTGTAAGACTCTTTAGTTATATGTACTGAAATTGTACTTGCCATGGGAGCCAGCACTTCTGTGAGCTCATTTCCTAAAGAACTGCAAATTTTTGATCATCATAAGACTTGTTCAAGGAAGTTTGCAGTAACACGATTTGTAAAAGCAAAAGATTGGAAATTGCTCAAATGTAGACAAAAGCAATCATGCATCAACGAATTGTGATGTCAGTTGGTTTATGTGTGGATAGAAATGAGAATGAAGCAGAGCTGTCACTCAAGGTCATGGTGAATCTTACAGATGTAACACTGAGTAGTCACAGTCAGCTAGAGACAAAAGTTTCTTAGCTATGGTTCCATTTATATAACTTAAAAATGGCAAGATGAATCCTTGGAGTTAGAAGAGTAGTTATGCTTCATGGAGGAAGTAGTGACCGGAAATAGTAATAAGGAGCCTTCTTGGGTGCTGGTAGAGTTTCTGTTTTTAACCTTGGATCTGTATCTAAACTGTGTTTACTTGGTGAAAATTAAGTTGTGTTCCATTTTGTGTGATAGCTTTGTACTTCAATAAAATGTATAGAGTAAAAGATGAACAGAAAATGGAAGAAGAGAAGAGAAAATTTTGAGTAAAAGTAGTTAAAAGAAAAACTGTGTCTTTCTGGAGTCTTAATTCTCAAAATTAACTCCTTTTGTGAGACTAGGGGTTGAATCCAAGGCCTTCCACTGAGCTACATCCCTAGCCCTTTTCAATTTTATTTTGAGACAGTCTCACTAAATTATTAAATTGCTTGGGCTAGACAGGAATTTGCAGTCCTCTTGCCAGAGTCTTCCAGAGTTCTGAGATTGCAGGTGTGTACTACCAGACTGGCTACATGTTAGCTTTCCTCAGAATCATAAAAAGTGCTTTTGAGTTAGCACAACATGCTATCAAGAAGTTTGAAATATTGATGATCTTTGCTTTTTAAATAAAACTATATCGAATGTAATTCTATCCAATTGAACTGTCTGTCTCTGTGTGAAGCATAAGAGAATGCTTCTGAGAGCTGGTGTGTCCTTCCAAGCAAGTACCCACTCGGCTACCAGGCAGTGAGTGAGCACTTCTAGCTCAGTTTGCTTAAAACGTGGTAGTGTTTTTTTGTTGTTGTTGTTTTGTTTTGTTTTTTGTTTATAGAGGATGCTGGATTGTCAACTGTGCTTGAAGGCAGTGTGTATGATTTAGCATAGGCAATTCTTCTTTCCTGACTGTGGAACTGGTGATATCCACATCTCCTGCTAATTTATAGTGACTGGGTTCTATTCACAAACCAGTGATTCCAGCTAACAGTATGCCCATTGCAGTGACCCCATTCATAGCATTTCTTTAGTAAGTTGCAAGGCTATATTCCTTTCCCCACAGAAGTGGGATTTGATCTGTGTTTCTTGGCCGGCATTAGACACATGAAGATCAAATGCAGGCTTTGTCAGACAGTAGTCCTGTGCTGTGGAAAATGAGTCCCCCACACCTTTTTCCTCAGGCAAGTAAGTGAGAATGTTAAGAGTTATGAAAGTGTTGAATTTCAGATCAGGTAAACTGACAAAAGGCCCTGCTGTGAATCAGAGTGTTTCCTTTTGTACATTTTGGCAGTGCTTTGAAAGCAGAAAATAAGCCTCAGACTGTCAGCTGTTATGTTTGGTATTTCTTGATAGTGATACTGGATCTGAAAAAATATTGTGCATTTGGTTTGAAAGCTGTATGTGTGTGCGTGCATGTGTGTGTGTGTGTGCGTGTGTGTGTGTTCAGTACATGAGAAATAACTTGAGGACAAAGTACCATAAGAGAATCACAGGTCATAAATTAGCAAGTAAACTATTTGAGTGATACCCCCTAGCTGCTAAGCCTTTCTAGAAAGGTACACACCTCTTCTTTTATAGACAGTTAAAAGCAACTGTGCCCATCCTATGTGCTTATAAGATTTATAATCGTCTTTGGTCTACATATAAGATTATATATTCATATATAAATTCAGTCATCAGAGCCTCATCTGTCTGATGAAGCATATGTTTTATTAGAAGAATGCTTAACAAGGAACTCAACTCTTTTCTTACTGCTTCGACTGAAATTTTCCCCTAAGGTATCTAGAATTATTCATATTTCTTGTAGATAAAACTCATCTGTTCTACTTGTGCTTCAGTATTCCTCCAAGTTAAAGTGGTTTAGGGAATTGTTTGTCCTTAGTTATTATAAATGATAATATAAACAGCAGTTATGATCAGGTAAATATTATATGAACATACACTTAAGATTCATGTATATTTCTTTAATAACGAGTGGGTAACAGAGGCTTGTGATAGAAGTGAGTTATAAGAATAGGAGAGAGAATTTTTGAAGAACTTAAATAATGAGTTAACAATGTTCTTTTACTATTATTATCATTATTAATTCTGGCTCTGGAAAGGGATAGAGAAAAGGGGGATTTTTAAAAGATTAAAAGAATGCTTTAGAAATGTTTGTTATTGTTATTATTATTATTATTGAGACAGGGTCTCACTTTGTAGGCTGGCCCTGATCTCACTATGGAGCCTAGTGAGAGGCAAACCTCAAACTCAGCAATCCTCCTGTCTCTGCCTCCCGAGTGCTGGGATTACAGGCATGAGCCACCACGCCCAGCACTGTGGTATGTGGTATTGATTGCTGGTGGGCGTGAGTCACCACACCCAGCATTGTATGTGGTTACTGGGGATCAAACTCAGGACCTTGCGCTTGTGAGGCAGGTGCCAGAACCACTGAGCTAAATCTCCGGCCCCATATTGTTATTATCATCATTATTATTTATAGTGGAACTGGAAATAGATAAAAAACACATCAGGAGACATGGGGCAAACCAAAGCAGACACTAAGCTAAGTCCTGCACAGAAGACCCATAAGTCCCGCTGGGAAAGGCCTATCTATGCACTCCTGGGTGTTAGATTTCCCCAGCGTCGATTTCTAGTTCCCAGAGGTAAAATGCAGACCAAAAATCAGAGCATCGCTTCTTCAAGGAAGGAGACAGAGGAAAGAGGCACCTGCCCTGTGCTTCCGGTCCTGGCCCCGCCCACTCCTCTCCACCCCAAAGCCACGGGGAGAGGCGGCCCTTAAAGTTCTTAATTGTTTGAGGTGAGTCATAAACTTCTTTAGAAGTTGAGAAAGACGATGGACGCCTTCAGGAAAAAAAAAAAATGTGTGCATATGTAAATATAAATGTTGGTGACTGTCTTAGCCTGATCTTCCCAGAATTGTCCCAAAGCAAGGCTTTCAGAGCAAGCAGTTCATTTGCAGAGCACATGGAGCATGGGTAGGTGAAGGTAGAGACTCACAGAATGAAAAAAAGTTTGGAAACAAAAGGTGGACTGTTCAGGCACTTTCCACGCAGGTGACTGAAGTTTAAACACTTCAGGAAAGTGGAAAATTACACAGAATACATACCTCAGTGTTATTTCAGCCTGAAAACCCAACACTCATAGTCATTTGTCTGGATTTTTTCATGATAGGTGCGTCCCCTAGGCATAGAGGTTGGCAACAGTCAGGGCAACATGGGTCTTGGATCTACCAGCAGCCTTATGATAGCAAAGATACAGTTGTTGCCCACAGAATATCAGAGTGGTGAAAATAACAAAGGTAAGAAAGCTCAAGATATGGAGAAGTTGAATCTGCTATTAGTATACTTCAAGATTCTCTCATTTATTGGGTCTCCAAATGGCCGTCCTAGACCTGTTCCTTAAAGGATTCTAACTGGGGTAAAAGGACATCTAGAGGTAAGATGCCCTATGTACACTTACTCACATTTTTGGGAAAGTCCAAGTTCTATGCTCCATACTATTTTCAACTATTCAATTTTTCTAGAAGGAAAGGATTCATTGAGTCAGTGAGCATCTTCAAAAAGGTTGTCAAGAGTCCTGAGGACCCTTTAAACTCTTCTGACTCATTGCATCTCATAAGATCAGTCATGTGACCTTTCTTTATGAGAGTCTGTACCTAGGGAATGGTATAATAATGGCCTTTGTCATTCTTGGGAAGAAAGGTGCACAGACCCATGATGCCATAAGACTACTAGCTTTAACGCCCTTGTATGACACTGTTCCTATTTATAATCTTTACCTCAAGCAAGGAATTGAGTCAATAGGGTAGTCCTATCTCAGACTTCGGGAAACTGAGTCTCAGAGCTTCAAGTTGATGTTCCTAAATTATCTAGTGAGTCATTGTTTCAGTAAGAATTAGGTACCAGAACATCTAAATTTCAGGTCATTCTTCAACTCCTCAGGCTTTACCATCTCCTTCTGGAAGTGAGGAAATAGGCAATAATCATAGGTCTGGCTCTCTCATGAGCCAGCAAGATGTATTCACAACCTGGGGACAGAGTCATCCAGGAGAGATGAGTTAATGCTTTTGGGCCATAATTCTGTGACAAAAGATGATCTAAAAATGCTGAGAAACAGTACCAGACACTCTTTGAAATACAATCATGTTACAATCTTATGTACCCATGGCAAATTGAAAATAGTGTGTCTAAGTGAATTGAATATACCTAACTTCCTAACATCACAGCTTAGCTTGGTTTACCTTAAACCTGCTTAAAACACTTAGCTTAGTCTACAGTTGGACAAAATCATCTCTAATATGAAGCTCATTTTATGATAAAGTGTCAAATACCTCATGAAATCTACTAAGTCTTCTACTGATAGTGACAAACAGAATGGCTCTATGTGTACACATTTGCACCACTGTAAACTGTGAACTATCTGTAGTTCATCTGTCATGCTGTGTTCATCAAAGAAAGGCCATGTGTTAGCAGATCCATTTTACACTCATGTCCTCTACATGTTGTTTCCCAACATGCTTTTTAACATTGATGAACAGGACCAGGCACTCTGTTGAAGTGTTTTGAAGTTTCTAGGTGAATGAAGAAATGAGAAATTATCTTTGGCAATTTCTGGTGTTTCCTGGTAATTTTAAATGCATACTTACCATCCCTGAACATTTACCTAAGAGAAATGAGAACTGATGCTCACACAAACATTCTAGATGTTTTATTTATAACTGATAAAACAGACACACTCAACTGATGTATCAATAACTTCTTGGGGTACATCCAATCAACAGGATACTACTAAGAACAGAAAAACATAACTAACTCCTGACATACCCAACAGTATGGACAATCTCCAGTACAGGATGCTGCATGGAAGAAGCCAGACACAAAACCACTGCATAACGTACACTTCTATTTATAGGTCATTCTAGAAAAAGTAAAGCTAACAGGATTAGAAAAGTGATCAGTGCTTGCCAGGGGCTGGGAATTATGAGGAAATAGAATGAGGGATGTTTTAGGGCAAAGGAACTAGCCCATTCCTTGATTATAGTGCATTGATCTGATTACACACATCTGTCAAAATACGGTAATTAAATATCTCAGTAAACTTGATCTTCTCCCTTCCCCAGAAAATGATGAAAAAGAAAAAAATGGTACCTTCGTGTTAGATCATTTCAGTAGTGGTGACATGAAGGATGGGTGTAGAGAGAGATGGACAGTGTCATAAAAGCCATAAAGCGAGCCGAAAAGAGTGTGAGAAGCTGTGTTGGTGTCTCTCTCAGAGCCCAAACTGTGGGCAACAGGAGCCTAACCTTGAATGGGCGAGTGTGGACCTGCTTCCTCGCAGCAATTCACATGCTGTTCTCCAAGGCTGAATCCCATCCCTCTCTTACATGCATGTGTGCATGCACACACACATACACACACACACATGCACACACACGCACACATACACATACATGCACACCCACTCTTACTCACAGAGAATAACAAGCTTTGCAAAGCACAAACATTTCCACTGCTTCCAGAGGTCAGGCTGAGGATGAAGCTCTAAACCTTGAATTTGCCCAGCTGTCATCTCCCCATCTCCGTCAATACTGCGAACAGCCAGTTCTATCCTGAACATATCTACAAATACATCTCCTTGGAAAATACTAGCACATAAATTTAGAGAGGTTTAAAGTGGGAATGAATGCCTCAAGCTACGGGGTGGAAAAAACCTGTGCCCTACTCCTTGTGGGCAACCCAACCTGTTTGAACTGCTAAAAACACTCAGGGCAAAACAAGGAGAGCTGAAAAAAATAAGCTTTTAAGAAAACAGTTCTCTCAATATTCCTAAGTTTAATGGCTCAATATTTAGCATGAGTTTCATAACTCCAGTTTTTTTGGGTGGAGGTAGGTAGGGGAAATGGGAATATAGTAAAGGGGTTTCAAAACGCTTGCTGTTTGTAAGGCTTCTTTTTTTTATGTGCCATAAGGCACACAGCCTTCCCAGGCATGGGGTCAGGCTGTCTCCCTGCAGTGGAACTGAACATTAATGAGGAAAAGTGGGAAACTGGGTTAGGTTACCATGGAAAATATGAAGAGCCCTGGAAAACGTCATCCCAAGCTCTGACAGTGACTCCAGGGTTCTTGGAGGAACTCTTCTCCCTTTCATCTTTCAACTCTCAATACCTAAGGGGTTCCCCGGAGCTGTGTTGCTAACAAAGCATTCTCCAAGGGTCCTGCCTTCAAGAGGCTGCAGTCTAGCAGGACAGACGGGTTAACAGGCAAATGAATGGTCAGAGCGAAACAAGACAGGGCTGCGGCCAGGGGAGGAAGAGGCTGGGAGCTGCCTACGGTGGAGATGGGCAATTCCTGTTTGCTTTGGCCTCTATTACCAACTAGCTGTGTGGATTTGGGCAAGCTACTTAATCTCTCTGTGCTTCCAATTTTTAATCTAGATGGACATAATAATCATATCACCCAAAAACATATTTTAGGATTCAGTGAGAAATTCATGCAAAGCATTTAAGCAATGCCTGGCATAGAGTAGGAGGACATAGATGTTAATCGAGACAGGGACACAATAGGGTGGGCAAGGCCGAGGGAGGCACCAAGGCAGCTGGGATGTTTAGGAGGAGTCTTCCCGGAAAAGTAAGCCTAGGCCAGGTAGACACAGAGTACCTCCTTAGGGAGATGGGGGAGACTTATTGCCAGCAGGGAGGGGAGAACGGTAGGAAAGAGGTTGTAAATGGCAAAGATCAAAGATCTGGATGTGTTCAGGTTAAGGCCCTAAGGAGCAACGGGCTTATAAGAAACCCCTCAGGAACGCATGGAAATATCAATCATTGTTAAATCATAAAGGATGGGGTACATATCTCATCTGGCCATTGACAACTGAATTGGATGCTTTGTTTTGATGTGTTACACGTCACATTTCTTCTAAAGATTGTGGCTTTATGTGGTAAGGGAAAGTAATGAAGGGAAAGAATATATATGATTTGAAAAGAAAAAGAAAGCACATGTAAGCCGGATGTGGTGGCTCATGCCTGTAATCCCAGCACTCAGGAGGCAGAGACAGGAGGATTACTGAGTTCAAGACTTGCCTGGGCTACAGTGAGCTCAGGGCCACCCTGAACTACAAAGTGAGACCCTGTCTCAAAACAAAACAAAACAAAACAAAAAGAAAGCACATGTATGTAAGGGGTGGGGCATTGTGGGGTGGGTTGGGATATGGGTGAAAAGGAGAATTAACTCATGTCATATACTGGTACAAATTCCCCGATGTTGAGCATGATTGTGAGCTGTATATAAAAGGTACCGATAAAAAACTCAATTAAAAAAAAAGATTGTGGCTTTGCTGAGTGCCTCATAAGGCTGAATCTCTCTGCAGGGTTGAGCAGGTGCAAACAGGGAAATGCAGGCAGAAGCCAAAATGTGAAGGGGTGCACTTTCTTTTTCCTAAAAGTCAAGTGCGGGACAGTTAGTGAAACACTTCATGCTGGTTGAGTGATACTAACTTTGGTGGCCTTGTAGGGAATGATACTCGGTAACATTTCCCAGTGGCAATCAAGGGAATTAGTAGGAGCTCCAACTTCCCTGAGAAGCCTTTCATAAATAATATTCAGCAATCCTTAATGCCTAGGGACATTCTGTTGGAAATGGGTGGGGCTATCCAATGAGGTCATGGAGCGAGAAGAATCCTGGAACAGAAGTTCTTAAGAGGCTACTGAAATATTACCTCCCTCCTCAACCTTCTTATTTTTCTCTGCTCACATTTCTGGAGGGCTTCATTTCATCCTACCAGTATGTGGAATATAATCAATTGCAGGTGGGGTAGGAATATTCCACCATGCTTACACCAAACCATATGTAACTTGGCCATTCTAAAACTGGAAGCTAGCCTCTTTTTTATTTCTTCTGTGGTCTGGAATTGTGGCATCACAGAGACAAACATGCAGGTGAGGACAGGACCCTTTTTGTCCTAGGCATGCAGTTCCATAGTACTGTCTCCAAGTCAGCCTTTTACTCTTACATGCATTTGGGAAAATGTTGCAATGGCATTGTACTTTGGAACCAAATTCTGTTTTTGATATCCTGAATTTCTACTTTGGTTTTTCACCTCATGTTTGTTTACTAAGCTAGCAGTATACACACATGTACACACACACATGTGCACGTGCGTGCACACACACACACACACAGATGCACTTATAAAACAAGTGTTAGAACTCAAGAGAGCTTAGTCACCCCAGGATTTCAAGACCGGAAAATACCAAAGCCTGTTGAGTGTGAAATTTGGTGATGGTGGCGTTGCTGTTCATTTCTGCTATAAAGTGATACTTAGTATTGACTTATCATTATTTTTGTTTTGTTTTTTGAGACAGGGTCTTGCTTTGTAGTTCAGGCTGGCCCTGAGTTCACTATGTAGTCTAGGGAAGCCTCCAGTTCAGCAATCCTCCTGTCTCTGCCTCCCAAGTGCTGGGATTACAGGCATGAATCACCAAGCATGGCACTGTGGTGTGTGGTACTGATTGCTGGTGGGCATGAGTCACCATGCCCAGTATTATTGTATGTGGTTACCAGGGATCGAACCAGGGACCTTGCTCTTGCTAGGCAGGCTCTAGAACCACTGAGCTAAATCTCCAGCCTGATTTATTATGTTTAATGGCTCAGCAATTGAATATCTTAGCTTTTTAAGAGAATTATGATTTTCTTGGGGACTATTTTTCATGAGCCAGAGGATTACTTTTCAGTTGCCTTCAAAACTTGAGCCAAGATTCACTCCAAATAGCAGTGTTTCATACTTCAGGACAACTCTTTGAAATTCATGATGCCTTTATTGTTAGAATGTTCACTTGCTTTGTACTAATCTTTTTAAGCATTTTTATTAATAATGATAAATAGTAACAGTGTCTATCAAAAATAAAATATCATATAAGGATTCTGTATATATGTTCAATTTAGAAAACTTAATTTGTAAAACACAGGGGCTCACAGCAAAAACCCATGTAGTAGAATTTTAGATATTAAAAATGTCAAGATTATCATATTTCCTCCAGATGAATACTGTGGAAATAAAAGAAATAAACAGTGTTGGTTCCATTTTATTCCTTTAACTTTCCATGTTATTACAGGATGTGGGTCATAATTTAAGGTTTTTAAGAGAAACTTTGAAGACTTACTGTCTTTTATTTCACCTTGTTCCTGGAATCAATGTTTGGTTACACAATAGTCACTCAATAAAACTTTTTGATATGTTTTGTTTAACTTTCGTGTAGCCAGAATTGACTAAGTCTATGCTTTCTATACATTTTATTTAAGAGACTTTATGAACTCACATAACTTTCAAAACCATCCATAAGTTTATGTGCCACAAGATAAACTTTTAGGCAAGTTAATCTTTCTAGGTCTCTGTTTCTTCATCTGCAAAATGGGCAGAAATCATAACTGTCTCATGGGCTTCTTTTGGAGGGTAACTGAATGAATCCACGGCTCACTGTTTTATAAATGCTAGATAACTGTTTGCTCATGTTATTCCTCTTTTTTGTTTTAAGCTAATACACTTCCTCATGGGTCCACAGTCCAGAGCAGAACCAAACAGAAATCTTTACAATGTCTCAATACTGTTGTAAACTCCATGCAAAGAAATAGAGATAAGGGAGTATACAGGGAAGTCAAGACGGCTTCAAAAAGAGCTGGACTTTGATCTACTGCCTGGAGAAGGAATCTGGTTTTAGCAAGTGAAAAAGGGAGAAGTAGCTGCAGGCAGAGGGAACAGCTTAAGCAGAAGGGACTGCAGGAAACTGGGCTAGGGGTGAGAAGCCCACTGCATGACGGGAGGGAAAGGGCGATGGGTGCCAGGTGAAAGGGGGTATGTAGGGTCCATGCACAGAACAGTAGACCACAGTGTACGCGTCTACATGTGTCTGTGGATATCTGAGCTTGTTTGGTTCTAGGAATTTATACTGCAAAGTTCAACATTATTAGATTATTTCTGACAAGTCTTAGAAGTAATATAGCATTGCATTCCTGTGACACTGGCTGGCTACTGATATGCCTCCTGGGGAAATGCTCTTTGGCACAGTTAGGCCACTATGACAGGAGCTGTTGTGATGCTATTAACATCTGCAACTGGAACCACCTGGGCCTTTGCTGGCCAGGAAGTCAGGGTTTCCCTCGTTGCTATGATCCTGTCAGAGGGTGGAATAAGCACCCTTGTTTCTAGGGCATCTGTCACCAGTGGGCCCAGTGCAAAGGTGCACAGGGTGTCAACTCCGAGGGCGCCATGCTGCACACAGTCCTGGCTCTCCTCTCCAATGGCTTCAGGATCTTTACTCTCTTCGGCACTGCTTTTGGCCTAGAAGGCTGTGTTAAGCAGAAGCAAGGTTCAGCAGAATGTCAGAGGGCAGGAGGAGGAGGGCTGGCGTGTTTATTCCTCTCGCTTCCTCCCAGCTGCTCTCTGGTTCCAGCAGTGACTGGGCTCATCCATGACCACAGTTTCTACCTGGTGTCACATCCTCTCTGCCTCTCTGCTTCTGCCCTCCCAGGCTTCAGGGATGCTGCCTGTGTCCCTTTCAGCACCCTGCCGCTGCTTTTCCTGGTGCCTGTCCATTTTCTCTTTTCTCCACTCATGTCTTCAGCAAGAGCCCCTGTGTTCAGTTACTCTCAACTGCATACGTGCCATCTCATTCCTGCTGAGCCCCAGACCAAATCAACCGTTTACTGGTTGCACTTGACCTTGTTAAGGGGCTTAACCTGGAAGCTTCAGATTCCCTGTATAAAAAATCAGAATAGTAATATCCTCTACCTCCTGCAGCTTTTCTCAGAAAACAATGGCATCATGTGTCCTGATATAATGAGCCTCTAGAATGGTGCCTGATACTGGAAGCGCTCAATAAATATTAGCAGCTATTGGCATTTCAGCCACGATCGATCAAAGTTATCAATCGTATTAAAGAGAGTGAGTTCCGCTGGACCTGGGAAGTGCCTGGGTCATTGCCTGAGGCAATCCCTTCCTTTTCTTTTTGAGGGAACTGAGGGCCGACTAGCTTGCCCCAGTTCACACAGCTGGTAAAGTGAAGTATCTGACCACACTGACAGGAGGCCAGGTGTGTTTACAGCAATTCTATTTAACTCCTTTAATTGAGGTGTTGATTCCCTCGGTGACGTCATCCACTTGTTTTAGCAGTGGGTTACATAAGCTCATCTCCCTCCACTAACACTATTTGCTTCCTCTGAGAAGAGCATCATACTGTCCCAAAATAAGCAAGAATTCAAGAGAATACCCGTTTCATTGCTCCTGCTCCCTGCGGCTGACTCATTCACTCCTGGGCCTCGCAGTTCCCTTCCATCAATCACCCATCCACAGGACTCACTGTGGAGTCCAGCCCCCCTGGCTTGGGCAGCTGGAGCCCAGCAGTGCCACCCAGGAGGCTGCGCTGCTACGCGAGTGGAGGCTACTTTCAGGTTTTCTCTGTTGTGCAGAACGTAGATTCAGCTCCTGGACATGGCCAGCTCAAAGCCAGGTCAGGGACAGAATCCAAGCAGACATGCTTTTCAGCGCACAGTGTTGAAACAACTGACTAGATCATGATCATTTGCTCCATTGTGGTGTTGCCCGGTGCTTTCTAGATTTTAAACAGACACACATATACCTACACTGACACTCCCTCAAAGTGTGAGAGGTCAGTTTCCTTTCCAAGCTCAAATAATAATAAAAGCTTAATTCTGTCTGTCTGTCTGTCTCTCTTTCCCTCTCTAAAACAGTAGCACACTTTAAGCCACCTTCTTGCCATTTCTCTCAGAGCATGTTCTGCACCACACTGCCTGTGTCTGCCAGGGCAGAGCTGCTATTCGTTACCGGATCTTCCTTCACAGAGAGTCTGTGTTTGCAAGATGCCCCAAGAACTGGTTGATTCAGGACAAAACCATTAGTCGAACCTTTTGTTTCACTGGATTAGCGTGAACCAGCTCAGGTAATGCAGGCGAGCCTGCAGTCCAGACTCGCAAAGCTCGGTGTCCTCGAGTGATCTCCTGCCCTCATTACTGGGAGGCTGTGTGCTCAGGGAGCTCCTCAAGGGACAGCTCTGGGCTCCAGGCAACTTCTTTGCCCAGCTATTCTTTCTCTAGGCATTTCCAGTGGGCTTTCCAACTCCTTCACAGTTCCCTGAAACCAGCCACAGGTCCTGTTCAGCTTATCAAACTTGTAGTTGGGAAAGAGAAAGCAAAGATGTGTTTCTTTCTTTATTTGCAACCTAGTATTTCTTTTTGCTTTTTTTTTGCTTTTTTGGAGACAGGGTCTTGCTTTGTAGTTCAGGCTGGCCCTGAGCTCACTATGGTGCCCAGGAAGCCACCGCGAACTCAGCAATCCTCCTGTCTCTGCCTCCCGAGTGCTGGGATGACAGGCGTGAGCCACCACACCCAGCATTATATGTGGGAACCGGGGATCGAACTCAGGTCCTTACGCTTGCGAGGCAGGCGCCGGAATCACTGAGCTAACCCTCCGGCCCGTATTTCTTTTTTCTTAAACTGAGGTTAAAAACAATGTCCTCCCTCTTAACACATTTTGAAGTGGGTATAATCCTTAAGACAAAAATCTCTCTAATAGGTTAGAGGGTCACTTACAAGTAATGAAGGGATAGCAAGGAAACTAGTGTGAGAGTTTAAAATTTTTCAAAAATAGAGTTAGTCCTAGAACATTAAGGCCTGGACACTTGGTCCACCACAGTCTTGTGGACAGAAATCAGTCTCAGACAGAGACAGAGGAGGCCACCTCTAGTTGGTGAAGGAGCTGAGGACCCTCAGGAGGATCAGGGGCTGGGGGGGCCGCTAGCCAGAGCGGAGCAGCAAGTGAGTCATCTGTGTGCAGAGGTCCTGCTCCCCTGGCATCTGTCGTTCCATCTTTCAGAACAATGACTCTGGAAGCGCCTGTTGTCTTCCCTTTAGGAGGCAGTAAGTGGCAAAGGATTAACTCAACAGAGTCCAGATACAGGCGTCATCACTTGACATCATTTGCATGAATCCTTAGTCATAAATCATTTTATTTTATTGTATTTTTTTTGAGACAGGGTCTCGCTCTGTAGTTCAGGCTGGCCCTGAGCTCACTATGGAGCCCAGGCAAGCCTCGAACTCAGCAATCCTCCTGTCTCTGCCTCCCGAGTGCTGGGATGACAGGCGTGAGCCACCACGCCCGGCAGTCATAAATAATTTTATTTTAGAGTAGATATAAATATGCTGCAACTCTCTCTAACATATATTTTAGAAGATTTACTAGTAATTTCCATCTCTCTGAATTCATTCCCTGTGGACTAGATTACCTAGAGTCTCAGAGATTAAGCTCAGCGCCTGGGCATGCCTTGGAGTGTCCGTGGTTCTCTTTGCTTCACAGTGTTCACAAGTTGTGCCGTGGCACACGCTCCTCATCCTAAAGATGCATCTGAAAACATCATGCAGCTTTGTGTGTGTGTGTGCGTGCATGCACCTGTGTACGAACAAGTGTGCATTTGTATTTGTGTGTGAGTGTGTGTTTGTGTCCACATGCTTATGACCCGTGCACCATCCACCCTCCAACCCCGCAGGAGTCCCCTGGCCTGTGACCCCTCTGAACCTTCAGGCCCTGCAGTAGGGACAGGCCAGGGACTCTGAGCCATGCCTTCCACAGCAGCAGAGGACCTTCTGCTGTAGCTCTGTTTCCTCCCTCAAGGATTCTCACCTCTCACCAGCTCTGCTCTTTGAGCTGCCCCAGAGAGAGGCTGGCACGCTGTGCCACTTTTGTTATGTCTGGTGTGATATGCCCTATTTTAACAAGGTGTGTTGTGAATAATACTATTGGTGGAAGACCAGGTATTCTAAGTATTTAAGTGCAGTATCTCATGATGGACTAAATCAAATAATGGTGAGAAAACCCAAGGGCCAAGGAACAGACGTGACTTGTTCAAGGCCACACAGACGTCAGGGTCTTTCTCCTGAACTGAGATGCTGTGTTTTCTTTCCGGCTCCACAAAAGCTCCCCCTGCAAATTTAGAAAAATCCTTTCCTGTGCTGGTTAATTTCTGTGCCTCCCTTCAGATGTGGCCTCCACCCTTTGGCCGGCTGTGTGCCCAAGAAGCTAACTTCTGGGACCCTTTTCTCTAACCATTGTCGGTGCTACTGTAGGGCCAGGTGCTGATGTCCCACATCCTTGTGCGCAGCGATCCAAGCCCTGCTGTCAGTGGTCAGTGTCCTCGCTGTGTTGGCTGAGTGCATTCTGGGTCCCAGGAACAGCATCCCACTGCTCTCTCCTCCCCGGTCCCCATCACAATTAGCCCCCTGTAGGTTCCCCTCACCTTTACACACCTCTGCATATAGTTAAACTATTAGAGAGCACAGAGAACTCCCTTCCAGTGCACAGATGTATCTAGGTTCTCTTCCTTTGAACAAAGGCATTAAAAACTCTTCTCAGGGCATTGAAGAGGGTCAAGTAAGGTCATGGATATAAATGTGCTATGTCTAGCCCAGGTGGAGGTTTGTTAGAATGAGTGATCATACCACATCTTGGGGTCTGACCAGCTGATGCATTAACTGGTTTTCCTGTGCACTTTTCACAGTGGTACCTGAGCATCTTTCTCCATCTCCTGCATCAGTCAATTTGATGACATGGGGCAGGGAGAAGCTTGCAGTTTTCCTTCGGAGGACAGAGAAATTGCAAACTGTACCCTTGATGTGGATACGGAACAGTGAGAGGTCAGGCGTTCTGGATTTGTACCTCAGGGAGCTGCAGGCCTCGATCTGCCTGCCTCTCCTAGCTCCGCCTATCACCCAAAAGCCGAGCCAGACTCGTGGTGATGTAATGCAGCAGGGAAGGTAAACGTGTCCTCAGCAGATGTATTGCCCCCAACCTTGTTCCCCTCAGGTTTTGTGAGCACACAACCCACTTTAAGAGAAAAGATAGGGCCAGGGATTGAGCTCAGCGTTTTCGGTGTCTGCCTGCCAAGCATAAAGTCCTGAGTTCAACCCCCATTACCACATACCACAATGCCAGGTTCATACATACAACCCCAGCACTCGGGAGGCAGAGGCGGGAGGATTGCTGTGTGTTCAAGGCTTGCCTGGGCCACATAGTGAGCTCAGGGTCAGTCTTAACTACAAAGTGAGATCCTGTTTCAAAAAACTAAAAGAAAAAAAATGAGAGAGACAAGGTAAATGGAAACAGGTTGCTCTAAGTGCCTTCTTCTCCCTTTTCTCCTAGTCATTGCACTGCAGCAGACGCCCCCTCCATTCTGGGCCCCCTCCATCCTGGCTCCCCTCTACCTTGTGCTTCATGGCCATGTGGGAACATCACCGAAGAACGTCTTCCGGCTTTTGAATGCAGGTCTCTTAAACTCCACGAAACTCTAGGAACATCCATGTCCGTTATCTACACACCATGTAGGTGCCAAAATGTGGGAAGACAAAAAATGATCCAGACATACTGTTATTTCATCTGTGCCAATAAATACCATCGTGATTAACTATGAAATTACCCGATGAATTAAGATAAGCATTCCAAACAACCCGCTAATTGGTAGGGGCCTTTCTTGCTGGCTGTGGCTATGGTTTGTTAGTGGTTAAGAGTGTGGGCTTTGGAGCCAGTCTGACCTGTATTCGAAATGTAGCAGTACTAGATACCTGCTCGATGACAGGGAGAACAGAGCAACCTCTGTCTAGAGGCATGCTGGAGCCAATTCGACATTCATTGATTTCATGTTGGTAGTTTAAGTTATTTTAGATGTAATGAAAATACTCGTCCAATTTACCTATTGGAGATGCTTTGGGTTTTGTCCTTTGGAAACATTAGCCAGCACAGCACCCCACTGCCTTTTTCTGCTTCTTCACCCTTACAATGCAAACAATAACAATATTTCCTTCAAGGACTGGCTGTGAAGAAGACATACACAATGTTTGTAAATTCACACAGAGACACACAATCTGCTCCTTGATTGTTTATCTGCCCGTAGAGTTTCTCTTTGGCATTCGTTGGGCTAACAACGAAGCAATCAGTATTCTAGACCTTGTAGTCCTTGCTGACCACGAGGGAAGAAGCCTTTCTCTGAATCACTACCCAGGCTTCTCTAAGACTCGTTTTTCTGAAACAAACCCAAACACAAAGGCAACTCTTCCCTGGGGAATGACTCAGCATCCTTTCTGGGAGCTCCTGTCCTGCCTCCCAAGAACTGGCAGGGGACAGTGATGGAAGGGATAACCCTCTTGACCCTGGTCTGTGTCTGCGAAGGAAGGAGTGCGTTGCTGAAGTGCCGACCTGTACAATCTCCCGCACAGGTGTCCCCCAGTTTCATTCCAGAGGAGCTGGAGTTGAGTTTCTGGGGTTGCTTGGGAGGCTCGGGACTTGCTGCGGGGTAATAGGAAGGACATGGGGTGAGGAAAAGGTTCCTGCCCAGTTGCTGAGAGACACACGATAGCTCAACAGGGAACCAGGAGTCAGGTTTAATATTGTTGCTGCTCCACACTTATTAATTGAGGTCAATGGTTTATCAGGTCCTCACTGAGGGCCACAGAGAGGACAGGCTTCTGAGTGCAGAGCACGAAACTGAATCAGAGTTTGTAGCATCCGTCCTTACTTGCTGGTGTGATGAGAGGAATACCGAAGAGCACTGGCCCCTGACTTCTCACTGTGCCCAGCTTCCCGTTAGCCCAGGAGGTTTGGAAGAGTCTTCGTAAACGTGCGCTTTCCCACTCAGCAAAGGCAAAGTCAGCTCCCAGACAAGTGTCATATCAGTACGGATGGTGCACCCATCTGGTTGTTTTTCATGAATGGTCACCTGTCTGGTCCTAGAAACAGTGCAGAGCCGTGGATGTGGTCACACTGTCTTTAGGTGAGGCATCCAGATGATGAACAGTGGGAAAAGCCACATGTAAGGCACATTGTAGTCCAATAAGGAGCCTCAGTGGGAATTTAGGAAGCCCCAGGCTGTGTCTCCTATGGAACAGAAAGTACTGGAATGCATGAGAGGCAAACTGAGGCCTCAGTCCCATTAATAGGCAAACCGGGAGCATACGGGCTGGGAGGGGAGCACAGGAAATAGGCTCAACACAGTTTCTCTGTGGACATTTTGCCTGAGCTAACTGGTGAGTTAACAGGAAAGAAACTTCTGATAGTGAAAAGGGTCAAAACACAGGAAGGGCACCCAGAGGGCAGTAACCGTGACATGGCTTTGTGGCCTTGTCAGCAACAGGCAGAGGGTATTTTTGGCCTGTGGGTCTTATGAGCAGAGGGAAATCAGGAAAGGGAAGCTGAGCATTAATCCTACAGAGATCACGGGCTAATCACACCCTACTTAGTGCTTCTAAGGGAAAAGTTGTCAAGGATTTTTAACAACCTTCAAAGTGCAGGTGTTAGTAGATAGCAGTCCTGAGCCCAGAGGTGATTCTCGTCTTTGTCCTGAAGGCCAGCAAAAACTACTTTGAGTTTGAGAAAGTGATTTTCTGAGACCAAATACTTGAATACATCTCTTTTCTTGAGCTCTAGAAATCATCGATTTACACTTTAATATTATTACTTTTTTTTTAGCCTCTAATTTAGGCCTGTCAACCCACTTCAAGCCTCAAACTCAGCAGTCCTCCTTCCTCTGCCTCCCGATTACTGGGATTATAGGCGTGAGCCACCACACCCAGCCTTGTGGTTTGTGGTACTGATCGCTCGTGGGCGTGAGTCACCATGCCCAGTATTGTATATGGTTACTGGGGATCGAACTCAGGATTTGTACTTGTTAGGCAGGCACTGGAACTGCTGAGCTAAATCTCTAGCCCTAGACAAAATTTTTTATTTCCTTTAAAGTGATCAACCCCAGTGACTAATGCCCGGGGAAATCACTTAAAAAAAGAATAAATCAAGCAGTGTGTAGGAAGTGCTCTACTAAGGGCTTGACACTTATAGACTCTCAGCCAGTGTTATCCACTATTATTACTGTGGATATTGTTCAAAAGTGACCAGAACTGCATTGGACCTTGACTTGTGGACTGTGTTGTTAGTCACGGGTTAAATTGCCACTTATCACTGAATATCTGACATAAGTTGAACCCCTGCTAGAAACATTTGCTGCCTTTCATATCTCAGACTAGATTCCGAACAAACTTCTTAAATGAATCTTTAACTTTTAGTTTTATCACAAATGAGCTGGAAGTGTAGCTCTGTGGTAAAAAGTGTGTGTTTGATATATGTATAAGGCCCTGGCTCAATCCCCTCCACCAAAAGAAAACATGAAAGAAAAAATTAAAGAATAAATAAAATGAAAGAGAAGATAGGAAGAAAGAAAGAAAGAAAGAAAGAAAGAAAGAAAGAAAGAAAGAAAGAAAGAAAGAAAGAAAGAAGGGAAGAAAGTGAAAGAAGAGTGAGGAGAGATAAAATTGTACTTTCACTGAAAATGTCCTATACATATCTATACAGGAGAGTTAAGATTATCTAGTTGTTTGCTCTAAGAGAAGGAAGGCAAGAGTGAGAAGAAAATGACTTATTTTGATCATATACATTTTCTTTTGGTTTTATAATGATGCATTTCACACCAAGATTTCTATTTTGTTTCACAACTTTTCAGCTGTTTTTCCTTTTTGAAGTGCTCCTTCAGAGGAAACAAATCTTTCTATTGACATTGAAAATGAGTCACACGAGAAGTGTTGCTGCTTTCCTTTTGAGGGATTTTTTATTTAGTTTTGTTTCCATTAAGTTTTAGCAACAGGAAAATATGGACTTGAAGCATCCACAGGGATCTGATCGAATGGAAACATTTGTCCCTTGTTTGTCCGTCACTACAATCCATGAGAAAACTCACAAATCACTTGTTAGTCAGAAAGCTTCCAGTTGCCTTTACTTCTCTAATCCAAAATGGGTTTTCTTATTTCCAAAATCAAGATTGAGGAGAGCAGCTGATGGAAGGCCCAGAATGCATTCAGATAATGATACTGATTGCAGAAACTCTGAAAGTAGAAGACAGGGGTGTTGGTGGACAAGACAGCCAGCTCACACCTGTATACATTTCCAGGCCTACTTCTCCCAAGAGGCTGATATTCTGGTCCTTATTGGAGCTCCCAAAAGAATGAGTCACAGACCAGGAAACTCAGTCATGAGCATGTCTGTCTAGCTTCAAAGCAATGATCAGACATAAAGAATAATACATGAGCAAAGGCATTTATCAGATCTTTGGAAAATAAAGGGACTTGCCTAACATTCTTGACAATCCTACCTCTGAATCTGCTTTTACAGTCATTCAACCTTTTTGTTTCCCCATTGCTTAGCATTAAAAAAAAGGCATTCTGTACCTTTGAATTAATTTTGCCTAAATAACAAGTTCCCCTCTATATCTTCAGAATCCAAGGCATGGCCTGGTGCAGAGCCTAGACAAGATGAACACTGTCAAGGAAAAAGGCACCATTAGCAGCACTTTTTGGCATTACTTGCATAGGATGTCCAGCCATACTGGCCCCAAATGCCTGCTGTCAGTTAAAATACTTGTGTGCTGAGGAAGGGAATAATTTAGCCTTCCTGGACCTCTGTTTCCTTCTCTGCAAACAAAGGGAGAGGGCTTTATCTGGCTGCTTGCACCTCTGTGGGAGAGAGAGGTCAGATTTACTTGATTGTGCCCTTTTCCGTTCTTCAAAATACTCGGTGTTCAGATCCTTTTCCCCTCTTTTAAATGTGTCTTCAGTTCTTCCTGCTTTCCATTTCTTCCTCCCTCTTTACTATGGTTTGCAGCTTACAATCATCAAGCAAAAGCAAGTGACAAACACATCTCATGCTCTGATTCTATTGGTGCGTGTGTCTCAAAGAGACTCTATCACAGAAGAGCTGCTAGGATGTTGTGTTCCCCGAGGTTTTTAATTTTACTGCTCCTTTGAACATATATGTATATATATATATATATATATTTATATATAAAAAATTTTTTTTGAGACAGGGTCTCGCTTTGTAGTTCAGGCTGGCCCTGAGCTCACTATGTAGCCCAGGCAAGCCTCGAACTCAGCAATCCTCCTGCCTCTGCCTCCCCAGTGCTGGGATTACAGGCGTGAGCCACTGTGCCCGGCACTGTGGTATGTGGTATGTGGTATTGATTGCTGGTGGGCGTGAGTCACCACGCCCAGCACTGTATGTGGTTACAGGGATCGAACGCAGGACCTTGCACTTGTGAGGCAGGCGCCGGAACCACTGAGCTAAATCTCCTGCCCTGGACTTATATTTTGACATTTATCATAAGTCTGGCAACAATTTCTCTACCCTAGTTAAGGTGACAAGGTATACTAATACATGTGTTTGTTTACATTGGCTATTAGCAAAAACCATTTGATTTTCCCTGAGACATGTTGCTTCAGCCACTAGCAGTATGGTTATTTTAACTACTTCATGTGACTATTAATCATATGCCTAAAAAAAAAAACCAGATAAACTTGAGACAGGATTCAGCTCAGCAAATGTTTATTCATTATCTTCCATGTGCTTGCTCTGGTGCTAGGTGGAGAGATAGTTCAAAGATGAGCCTGCCAGAGCCCATGATGAAGGAGTGGGAATTTGCTTATGTGTAAGTTGACTTAGTGTTGTAAGAGAGACTCAAAGTGCTTGGAGGACCGAGGCCAGGGAGGGATGGTGATGTGTGTCCCGGCGATTGAGTGGGTGAAGCCTTTAGGGTGTGTGTGGGTGAAAGCTTTCCATACCCTGGAGAGTCTGGTGTTGAATTCAAACCTACTCCTCTGGCAGTGGGTTGCCATGGAAGGTTTTCAGTATGGTCCCACCTATGCTTTGGAAAGATGAACCTGGCAGGAGGATGTGGGGTAGTCCGAGGGCTAAGGGGTGTGGAGGGTGTCTGGAAGAGACTTTCCCGTGTCCTGCTCCTGGTTGTACATCTTCTCTGCCAATCCTCACTCCATGTGGCCTCAGCAGCTCACAGCTATAAAAATGTGTTGACCCAAGAGGTTTACTATTAACCAGAGTTATAGTCAAAGTCAATTCGGAGGATTCAAGAAAAAAAAATCTGATGCTAATAGAGAAATAGAAGTCAATATTTGTAATGTGAGTCACAGGCTCAAAATAGAAAAGTAAAACACATCAGTGCTGTAGCTCCCAAAGGGCTTGTGGGTTATCCAGCGCAGCGGATCTGTGAGCCAGGCTTCACCACCCTCTAGGTCTATTTTAAAATTTCCTCTGTCCCCTTCCTCTAATTCCTAAATTCCAGAGCTCAAAACTCACCAGATAGCCAGCCCTGATGAAGTCATAGCTTGTTTTGAAGAGGTCAATGGAAAAAAGATTTTTTCCCCCTACTTATGAATAACCTTTCTAGTGATGTGACATGGAACTAACTTATCATGATTTTATTTTGTAGTCTACACACTTCTGTGGTGGTTGTCATTGTTGGAGACTTAATGTCTTGTTTGTTGCCTATTTTGGAGAAGGCAAAGGAGACGAGAGGAGAGGAAAGAAGAAATATTCACAATGATGTATGCTCATTTTTGTCAAAGATTCAATTGATTAATATCACGTAAGGACATACTGTTCACTGAGTATCTCTGGCACCTCGGGGAGCCTTTAGAATATTCCTTGAGAAGATGGTCCTTGTGAATGTCAGTGATGTGGTTTTGTTCTGGCTCTGATACCCATTCTGGGCTGAGGCTTAAGGGTATTTTAGTGATAAAGTTGGGAAAACAAGTGATTAATACGGATAAAAGACTGAAGGGATAAGCCACAGTACGCACTCTTGGTGAGCAGGGGTTACCTTCTTCACACAGTGCTCACCCAGCCTGCCGGGTTGAACAGTTCACAAGAAAGGCTAAAATTAGCTGCACTTCACCCAATGCATTGGGCTGCCATGGGACCAGATAATACCTTATCACTAGTGCCCATAAGAAGAACAACTCACTCAAAATTGGGTCTTCAGGGACCAAAGCAGGCTTGATACAGTCTGCAATTTATGACCCAAACTGTCCTTCAAATAAATTCTTTGGGAAGCCTGAGAAATAGAAATACTTAGTTCTCTTCTTGAGTATTCAAAAAGCCCAGCTCACAAAGTTCAGCTAGGATGATATCTGCTCTAAAGAGGAGCTTGTATTCCCCAGTGATGAGACTAAGCATCAAAGAAGAAAAGGGAGATGGTGATGACTGCTGGGGTGGGAGCAACGTTGATCACAACTGGTGGATGAAGATGGCCGAGGAGCTCACTCAGTGTTGGTGCTGGTTCTTTTCTTTCCCTTTTAATACAGACCTAGTCAAGATTGCACAGTTTATCTCAAGTCACCGATCCCTGACCTGGCATCTGCTTCCTCATCAGCATGATGGTCACAAGCACGTCTTCCTCCCAGCATATTTGGAGAAGTAATTAATGCTTAGGAGGTGTTTTGAGATCACTGATAAAAGGCATTCTACCTGCCCAGGGTATTATTACATGATTTTTATTTTCCTCTTCATAGTCAGGATCAAGTCCATGATAATTTAGAAATCAGACAAATTACTAAAATATGTGGTATGAAGGTCATCTTAATAGTTGAATTTTTGTTGAAATAAGCATTGCATTTGAATTGTATGTACAAGAAGTGCCACTGAGCTATCTTAGCAAACTTACAGTTACCTTCAGAATCAAGGGCTAGGTTGCATTTCATGACTTTTCTTAGCCCTTTTCATAAATGGTAAATTATTAAGAACAAGGCATCTGTTCACATTGTCCATCAAAATGGATTAGTACCTAGCTTCAGCTGTAGACATACCCAAAGTGCACATGACATTTTGCAGATTTGTTTCTGTTTCTCTAGATGATTGTGCATCTCTTTAGACAATAGACAGGATGCATAACAACTGATAATTTTGGTTGATTATGCTCATGTGAAAATTGGATTGTCACCAAAACCCTTCGGGATAGGAGCCTCCTCTTACAAAGCTCGGAACTATGATGCATGTGAGACAAAGATTAAGAGGGCCTTTTCGCCCAAGGAAGAAGCAGTGGCCTAAAAGCTTGCCTGGTTATTACAGGAGACTGCCGTCACATCTTTCAAAAGAAAGGTGGAGATGACCAAAGGGCAGAAGGTCATCTACGTAATAAGATCCACGTGAGACATTAATTTAAATGGAATGCTGAAGGAGGATACAGGTGTGCCGACCGACGATCTCAATAAATCCACTCTAAATTCATCGTTATTGTCCTTGAAATTTTCCAAAAGGCTAAATTTCAGTTCATTTAGAATTTGTCAGGGTCAGTATTAGAAATAAATTCAGAGGACAAGAAAATGTCTTGAAATAAATACAAAATATACATATGTACATTTTCAGATGGAATCATTTATCCACTTTTTATTAAATTACTAACATGATCTGTGACCCTTAAAGAAACACTGAGCTATGGGAATGAGAGAATACACCTGTATATTTGAGCAAAAATGTAGGTGAAATGCATGTTTGATATAGATGTTTTTACATGTACATAAAACATATGGTTCTCAGACATTATTCAGTTATGTTTTCTTCGATGCCATCCTTAGTTTTTTATTAGGCTATAATCTTCATCCAGTCACAACTATTCAACTAAAAGTCTAAAGTCATACAAAATATGTATCTTTAAAAAAACATCCTAAGTGTATGCCATTCACAGTCCTCCTCAACAGGGAACAGAGATCAGCTCTTGAATTCAGTCTATGGTGCGGCTAGGACAGGGGCAAAGGATCAGTGTCAAAGTGGAGCTGAACCTACATATCTTAATCAGTTTCCATTTCCCATCCCCCAGCCCATACAACAAGCAGCATAGTCATTTTAACCAAGGTGCAGGCATTAGAGAATGGACAGATAGTACAAGCTGACTGTACGGATTCTGGGACAGGGCAGGGACATACAGAGCAATTTGAGAAGGTACTTGAACTCTTAGTGCCCATGTCAGTACAGATCTGCGGGGAGGCTCAGAGTGAACACTAAGGCTGGACACACACACTGTTCTCTTAGGAAATGAACTAAGTGTCTTTGCAAGGCATAAGTTTCAAGCTGTCCTTCTCTCATATGGACAGTGACTGTGTTGTGTAACTGACCAATGACAGCCCAGGCCATATCTTGAGTGGACAAAGGTTAGCTAAATTATATTAAAATATCAGTTCTAGCTGGGCGTGGTGGCTCATGCCTGTAATCTCAGCACTTGGGAGGCAGAGACAGGAGGATTGCTGAGTTCAAGGCTTGCCTGGGCTACATAATGAGCTCAGGGCCAGCCTGAGCTATAAAGCGAGACCCTGTCTCAAAAAAACAAAAAACAAAAACAGTTCTGGAGAAAAAAGAAACTGATATTGGATCAGGAAAGAATCTGGAGACTACTTTGTACATTAACCTGACCAATGATTCAAATTACGGAGTCCCTAGCAAATTGCCTATGGAGATGAAAATCCACAGATTCTCTCATTTATTGCCCATATGTGCTGATTCTACCATCAACAAGAGTGTATTTTTCCCTCATTTCTTACATATGGATTCACATCAAACCTTCCTCCAACCAGCTGAATGCTGCAGAAGGAATGTCTGTGGTTTCCACACTCAAGACTTGTAGAGAGTTCTTGTAACTCCTGCTTTAACTCTTGCAACTAAGACCCACATGAAAAATACCAAGCCATTCTGCGAGAAAAGAGACTATTGGAGAAACACCTGAAGAATAGGAGGCCACAAGGAGGTTTCTCCAGGAGAGACACAAGGAAGAAGTTCAAGATTCTCCTACAGACATCACCATGGAGGCCATGTTGGATCTCAGCCCAGCTGAGCCCAGCTAAGTACAGATACATGAGTTATACTAGCCAACCTCAAGGGAAGTAGGGATATGCCATCCCCTTTGGCTCTGCCCAAATTGCTGACCCGAAGCAACATAAGGAATGTTGTTTCAAGCCACTGTGTTCAGACATGATGTGGAATGTACAGCCATAGATAACTGAAAGAGTCTGAATAGTCCTGGGGAACAAAGACAAAATTCAAGATGTAAGCCTCTTGGATGTACCAAGGGAGGTTTGGAAGCAGTAGATTCAGGGAGTGAAGGATTGGTATGTGGTCTTTCCAGTTTAAAATAAAACCCAGAAATTCCTAAAGCATAGGTCTTTGAGGGGAAGACTGGAAAACTTAAGTGTATAAAAGAAAAAAACTTACCGGGTGTGGTGGCTCATGCCTATAAGCCCAGCACTCGGGAGGCAGAGACAGGAGGATTGCTGAGTTCGAGGCTTGCCTGGGCTACATAGTGAGCTCAGGGCCAGCCTGAACTACAAAGCGAGACCCTGTCTCAAAAAAAAAAAGAAGAGGAAAACTTTAGTACAGATCCAATAATGCTTGAGGTGCACACAATCCACTCATTTTCCTCCTTGGCTGGTAGTGAGACTTCTCATAGGTTATCTGGTGAAATGTAGGTGTCTATAGACTGCATGCTAACAGCGGGTGCTGTTCATATATCTCAAATGCCCATGGCTAAGGGGGAAAAAAAGGAGTAACCCACTCCCACCAACCAGACATGAAGGGAGGTTTTGTACTGACATTCACCAGTCCCCTTCAAGGGACAAAAAGATAAATAAGATACAGTCCCTACTTGCAAAAACTTATCCATTTGGGGCAGTATTTTATTTTTTGTTTTCTTTCAAAGTTGCCTTTGGTGTCAATTTTTATCAGATCTCTATATGCATATATATATATATATATATATACATATACAGCAATGTACACAGAAAAAGTTCTCCCCAGAGAGGTATTTTAGGGCCTCTTGGCCTCTGGGACAATCTCAAGGCATATTCTATGGTTCTACCTTCTGGCATAGTAGGGTGAAAATACTCAAGGGTTTTATATGTAATTCTGATACTCATATGTTCTATAATCAGAAAAATTTATATTTATCCTCAGGGACTTGATGGATAAGAAAATGCTTAAATATTCAATAAGAATTTGTTGAGTTTCTGTTTTATAGATCTCCAAGATGATTCAATTTTGGGAAGATAGAAAAATCTTCTTCACATGTTTTCCTGGACACAGTGGTGGTTTTTAATGTATCTCTGTGATTTGTATTGAGATTTTTAGAGGCACATAAATTAATACAAGCACTCAGAATTTAATCCCTACAAAGCAGGATCTGGGAAGAGAGGTAAGGGAAAGCAAAATGGTTATCTACATGCCCATCTTTCCTGATGCTCTTTAACTGGCTGAAATCATAAAAAAATGAGGTGAAGTTTAGCAGACCCTTATTCCTGTGTTGTGTTTGCGCTCATGACACTCTGGTGTTATAACGGTGTTGCTACTGTTTGTGCCATTTTCCTTTTAGAATTTAGTGCGATTCTATCAGGGTCGAGTTTGACCTACCAGAGAGTGCCATAGATCAGGAACAATTTGTCTTCCTAATCTAATTTAGAAGGACTTTACTCAGATTAAAAAGGGTTAAAGTTCCAAGGCAATTGCTAATAATCCTTTGTTGGGAAAAGTCCTCTTAATCTGACGTTTCCTCACATTCCAGCCATACCTGATGTTGGAGGAACTATGAGATTTCCTGGTATCTCCTGTATGAACTAATGATTTGTAAAAGGCAAGAATGTTGACTTACTGATTACTCAAAACTGACTGATAAGGTATCAGGCAGGTTAATCTGCTACTATTATAACCTCTTCTGAAGAACTTGAACCAAAGCCTCTGGACCCATGCATATCTTCATCTAATTCCTTATGTATAGCTATGAATTTATGAAGGAAACAAATATTTTGTGCATGTGTTTCCTTTCCTTTATCACTTCATTCTGGGCAGTGGCCTTAATTAAACCTAATCCTTTCCTCAACACGGATGGTGATGTCACAATTGGAATATTCTGATCTCAAATGGAAAAAGCACCTGCTCGGATAGGCCCTACTTATACTGAAAAAATAAGGTCTAGTATAAGGACAAAGGTAGGATATTCCAGCTTTAACAAACATGAAATATTATCAGAGTGTTGTCATCAGGGAGACAAATGGCCAGGGATTGTATTTTTCTTCATTTTCTCACTCTTCGTAGGTGTCTCCTATGAATCCTACAACTCCAGACTAGAGGGGACCTTGAAGAGCTAGATATTGTCTTTGGCTGCAGGGGTTTGGAGATCTTTGGTTAAGCTTATCTATACGCATTCTGGAGAAGGTGTTAATTCTGAGGTAAGCCATTAAAGAAATTGCTGTTTTATATCCATTTTGTTTCAGGAAATAACAAAAATAAAGTCAGCAGGCTTCAAAGTGACTTATACGTAAATTGGTCAGTTGAAATGGTCTCAACTGCCTCCCAGAATGCTTACTTGGTATTTAACAGATCAAAGGTTTTTTCCTCAACAATAAAATAGTCCTGTGCGATGGCATATAAAATTCGGCAGTATAATTCTATGTCATTTTAGAGCTTTTAAAATTACCAATAGTAAGATAAAAATATAACATTTATAGAAGTATATATGGAAGATAGGGACCCAAGAATTTTTTTTCCAAGACTAATTTAAAGCTCTAATAAATGTTCAGGGCATTCAAAATTATCTAAATTTATTCTCTTCCCAGGTCTTCTTACATTTAAGGCACACACATGTCTTATTTACTAGGGAAAAACATACTTTTTCAATTTAATTTGGTGAAATATTTGTGGCAAGTGAATGCAGACTTGAGATGTGGATTGAGTGGGAATATTTAAGGGTTATCAACTAAAGCATACATTAAAAACATTAAAAGCATGATGTTTTAGCTTTGCAGACAAGAGGAAATTGGGTGGAATTTGGAAATAGTGACAGTCCTGTAAAAAGACCCTGATAATTATTTAGCATCATGTCTGAAAAATAGACTTCAGTAAAAGATGTGTTGTATTTCTATGAATAAGCAAATATTGTACAGTGTAACTGACAGTGAGGAAAATAAGAATGATCAAATAATCCCTTTATGTGAGTCTTCTAAGTCTGATTTTCTCCTAAATTCAGAATGTGGAAGTAGTTCCTGTATACGGCACCCTTGGAAAAGGTATGGATTAAGCTAGCCCCTTTTCCCTGGGCAAAGGACATGACAGATTTCGGTCTCCCTGGCTGCCAACAAGCCTGGGTCCTGGCTTTTCATGCATCTCCTATTTAAGGCGATTATGCAGAATTTGTTCCACACAAAGGTGTCCTTAATGACCAGGCAGACAGGAAGTAGCCAGCCAGAATTCACTATTTCCAAGGATTTCAGGCTGTGGTCCAGTGAAAACTGCCCACAGAGGGCCTCCCTTCTGTACAGTCCTAATTATCTAAAGTAAACAGAACTAAGTAGCACCTCGTTACCTAATGATTATTAACAAATGAATTCTCTCAAGCCTAGGGCTCCTCAGAAATAGTCATTACACCTTGTAGATTAAATGCACCGATGTAGAACCGAGTGTCACTGTTCTGACAGTGGTCTGACCGAGTGGAGGGAGAAGGGTACTCATGTTGCAGGGCCAGAGGCAGAGCACTGTGTGTAACCAGGAAGGGGTGAGGGCAGAGTCTAGGGAAGAGTGGCCAAGGGCAAGAAGGGAAGTCAAAGTAATGCTCAGGACATGTGTCTTTCAGACAACCTGGCTGAGTTACAAAATCCAACTCTGCAACCTCCTGGTTGTGTGACATTAAGTGTATACTTAACCTCTCTGATCTTCAGCTCCTCACCTCTAAAGTTATGATAATAACACTGCCTTTGGAGTGCTGTCATAGGATTCAGTGGCATAGTGTGTGTGAGTCATAGTGCCTGAGACGACTCAATAAACAGTTGGTGCTATGTCAAAATTATACTATCATTGTTATTATTATTATTAAGTGAGCTTTAAAAGCTGTCCCGGTGATAAAATGCACATATGCCCCCAATGAGACCTATGCAATCAAGCCATTTGGTGCCATACACGATAATATTTATTTTATGAGCAAGTAGTATTCATTAATTCACTCATTCAATCAATATTTCTTTCTTAACCACATTGTTCTAGGCACTGTTCCAGTCATTCAGGATACAAAAATAAATAAAGTAAGAGTCCTTGCCCTCGAGGACTGCCTATTCTACAGAAGAGACAGCCACACAAACAGATAATAAAATAAAACATAGGAAATAAAGTTACTACTGCAAGCTTCAAGGGTAGATGCCAACCAGAAAACATCCTACTAACTGGGATGGAGGGAGTTGTGAAATTTCGCTCGAAGGAAGCACGTAGTTTGAATCTGGTGAGATGAGCAGACTTCATCTAGATTGTAAAGGCAAGAAAGAGTATTTTTCATTAGGGCCAACTTCAGCAAAATTATCAAGGTATATGGTAGTGTGGCGTGTAAGAAGGGCAACAGGCGGAGCGTGTGAGGCAGTAAGACTAGAAGGCTGGAGAATGATGGAGGAGACTCTCCTCTGGCACATGAGTGGTATGGGGAAGTTCGAGGCCAGCAGAGGGTGAAGGTGAAGAAACTGGTGGGAACAGCAGATGTGAGCCTGGAAGAAATGGGATGGGAAGGGAAGGAATCAGGGAACAGGTGTCTTGGTGTGGCCTCAGCAGAAGGAAGGACACCTCATCAACTGGGAATGTAGAGAAAGAAGCAAGTAAAGATGGGTGTGGATGAAGATAAGTTTACAGATAGTGGAAAATGTCATACATGCCACGTTGGTTCCATAAGGCTCCACCGCCACGGCCTCTTTTCAGACACACGTGCATTTTATTACAGGACCAGCTTCAAAGCTCACTTAGTAATGTGATTTTGATATAACACCAGCTGTTCACTGAGTTGTCTCAGGCACTTTGCTAAATGATTCTCACATCAGGACACTGAATCCTTATGATAATATTCTGAAGGTGATATTAGCAATATTTTTGTAGTAGGAGAGGGCTTATATAATTTTGTTTCACTGGAAGGAAGATCATTCAGCAAGATGAGGGGTGTGAGTACAGACTGAACCTGAGATTTGAGGAAGGAATCAAAGATGGGATAAGCAGCTCAAAGAACTGAACAACTGTGAATGAGTGTTTGAGTTCAGCAAAGTCCCAGAGGAGATTATGATAATGAATTTGTGGAGGTAGCAATTGGCATAATTGGGCAATTTTTCTGTAACCATGTTCAGTTTTCCAGCTGCATGAAAAATAAGGATAGATGATGTACTGCAGATGTAGCAATGAAAAAACACAAGTGCAAGAAATCAAATGTGTTGATGTGAAAAAAAGTGGGGTGGTGAGATAGAAAACCCGGCAAGAGGTCAACATATTGTGGAGACATCAATGACAGAGGCCCTAAAAGAACAAAGATCGGCATAGGCAGAACAGAAGGGACCTCAGAGGACAGGAGGTCATGGGGTAGGATATCAGGGCTTAAATTCTCCGAGGCATAGAAGTTTTGTGTTGTGGCTAAGTCGAGGGTTGGCTCTTGGAGTGCTAGAAGTTCACTTGTAGTTGTTGAAATAAGTAAGAGGGTAGGTCCCCAGTGGGTGGCTACATGGACATTTAAGTCCAAATACAAAAAAGTTAGGCAGTGATTCAAGTACAGTGTCCACCAAATGAGTGACATGGACTGGATCACAAGTGACAGTGACAAGGTAAGTAGAGGTGATGACATAGGTTTGAACTATGGGAAAGAAAGGGCTATCTCATGTATGAATGAGAAAGTAGTTTTGCAGCTGTGAAACTCTTGTCCATCATGAAGATGTAGCACAAAGGATCCGAGACAGTGGGATGCACTGTTGAGAGCTTCACAAGACAAATGGACAGGGCAGCCAGAGTGGGCAGTTCAGATGTGTGTGGGCTGGGGTAGGAAACAGCTGGGGGCCCAGTTCTCCCACACTTGGCCATTTTGTAAGTGTGGTCTGAATACCAGCAGGGTCCATATCTCATGGGATCTTGTTAGAAACTCAGGATCTCAGGCCTCTGCCCAGTCTCCTGAATGGAAATTGGCATTTTAACAAGATTGCCAAGTAATATACATGCCAATTAAAATTCTAGAAGCATGATTCTAAAAGTAGGGAGGATGATTACAATTGGAAAAGGAAATTGTGGCTATAAATTGTTTCCAGTCATCCCAGCTCTGTGTGATGTGCACATGAGAAACTGACTTCTCCAAGGAACGACAGAACAGGACTCCTAACTCAGGGTGCCACAGCATCTCAAAAGCATCTGTGGTGATTCTGTAAAGGATCAGTGGGCTGCTTCCTGGGTTACATTTATTTATGCCAGGTAAGAGGGTATTGGAAACCAAAGATTTCTTATCTTGGTGGAGAGGGGCAATAAAACATAATTGCCTAAGGGCACGGTGCTTCAGAAATAAGAGTTGGTGGGGAATCCAGAGACAGAGAAGCTGTGGCCCAGCCTTCTCCACCGCTATGCTTGTAAGCATCGAACCACGCTTCCTTTTCATCCAGGTCTTCCTGCCAGAAAGCCAAGTGCAGATGGTGCCAGAAGATCAGTAATTGTAGAGCTTTTCCAGCATAGTGCTCCGGATCCACGGGCTTGACAAAGCCTACTTTCCTCTCTGAACATTCAGCAGTGACCAAATGGGTGGGAGGAAGCAGGAGAAATACCATGAAAAATCCTGGGCTGTACCTCAGAGACTCATAAATTATTACTAATGAGAAAGAAACAGAGGAAACTGAAAGAACAAAATAGCAGGCAAGACAGGCAGAATGGACTCGGGCCCAGGAGAGGGAACAGCCTGAGGGTTTAGTGCAATAACATAAACAGATAAACACAAAATTTACACATTAGGAGTGGTGACCAAAGCTAGCAGAGAGAGAGAGAGAGAGAGAGAGA